>JAODTK010000113.1:0-14312 GCA_026419785.1 Sclerodactyla briareus | reverse complement strand
ACCATCGGAAAAAGAACCAACCCATAGAAAACAGAATCAAGCCTTCCAAGAAGAATTCAACCCAGTGATAAGCGGAATCAGCCTATCGAAACAAAAATCAGTCACATATGATACTCCATGACCTCTGCCGTAAACAGGATTTCATTGTAAGCCCGCCCTTTAAAGTTTGATACACTCGCGCAGTCCTGGTGCGCGGAGTGTAACAAACCCATCAAGAATGAATCAAGACCATCAGGATTTGGAACGCATCCATGCGTAGTGATTCCTTGAGGGTGACTCTAAGATCGAATGCAAGCTCACATTGGCAGTTTCGGCCATGTTCTTTCGGCTATAGCATATTGTGTGGAGAAATGTCTGGATTGTGATGTCAAGGCGAGGAAGCTGTTTTGTTTCTTAACCTATTGTCATCGATTTATACTGTAATTGGGCAAAATAAGTAGAGTGGGTGAATGGATTAGGGCGCCCCATTGTGCGTTATAAGGGAATTGAATGTCCTCACATGATCAGATCACATCGGCGATGAGGTATTTTGGTCCCTTTCCCATTGAGTGTTCAGGTGTGGCCATGGAAGGACATGCCTTTTAGTAGCGCCTTTCTGATGTTGCCTAATTAGCTCTATAAATGAAGAACTGGAGTCAATAGTCAGGCTACACGTATGTCAGGGGTTTATCGCAAAAATGGTGTTGAAATCTGTTGGGTTCGTTGAAGGAACGTCCGGCTATCAGGGAAGTGGACATACAACAATACGCCAAGGAAACACTGTTTCTTTTTAATTTGCGTCAGTCGAGAAAAAAATGATATCTCGATGAGTTAGGTAAGGATAGTTTGTTGTTCCGGTTGAAAAAGTGTGTACAGTGGACCAGTTTCTGGTTGTTTTTTTTGTGAGCCAAGGGGCAATTTTTTTTAGGAATAAATGGGAAATTATATCAGGAAAATCAATAATTTAACCATTTTAGCTGTTAAACATTGCAACGAATTCCATTCCAGGTTGTGTACTGTTAGGTTATGACATTTTACCAAAGAAAATTGCAGACGCCATTAGGTCTACAATGCTTATTGATTCCATTACCTGTATTTTAGCTTGTCTAATCCCATCAGAAAAGAGACATAATTCAACATTCCAGGCCATGTACGGTACTGTAATTAAAACCACACTTCTCCCACTTTCACGGCTTGTAGTTGTATATCATGTATGAAAAGATAAGCATGATTAAGCAATCACTCGATGACTACATGATAACACAAGTGAAGTCCTTCAGTGTCCGATTAGGCCAGGGAATTGCACGAATTCCCCCCCACGGTGCACTTGTCAGTGGGTGGCGGAGAGATGGGGGGGGGGGGGGCGGAAGGACACCGGGGGAGCAAGTGGGGGGGGGGGGGGGGGGAAGGGGAGAGGAGAAGCAGGAAAGAGCAAAGGGGGAGGGGAAATGAAGGGGGCGCAGGAGCAGTACACGACGGAGTGGTCCAGGACTTATCAAAAGAATGGCCCCCACACTTTTTTTTTCCAGAGACATTACAAATATATCCACAAGACTTGTACAGCCTATGCTACGGTTGTATATTTTGTAGGATATAGGTTCAGCATGATGTATATACTGATCTAAACTTAAGCAGAGATAAGATATGAGTTATGGGAGGCGCGCGAAAATATTTCACTGTCCAATTACGAATTTTCACATTCCTATGGCTGAGAAATAAAATACTGTCGGACACTCAGCACTCGTCTGAGGTGTGGAATTTTAGCATATTCCCTCTCGGGCTACCCGACAAAATGGGAAATATTCCCCGACGGCGGGGCGGGCGGGGGGGCATGTCCCGCTACCACCTCGCTGACCGCACTCTTGTGCACTGCATAGGCTCAACTCCCTACTCCATGCATTGGTAAATGTTAAATGAACCTTGGTGCTACTGGGGTGTGGAATTCGTCGTTCCATTAAATAATGGGGTTTTGTTTCTCATTGAATGAATCAAGGTTGGTAAAGTACATTTAGTTTTGTTCACCTCTCACAAATGAATCAGTCATTCGTATTAGATACGGTTTCTTCTTATTCTCTGATTACCCTCTCTTCGCATACACCTCCACTAAGTTACACTTACTTTCTCTATTAACATACTTCCAACACCTACTCTCATCCTCTCCGCCACCGTGACCCCACCTTTACACTCGCTATATTAACACACTTCTCACACTCCCCTTTCACACCATCACCACCCCCCCCCCCCCCCCCCTTCTCCTTACATCCATCTCCAACCACTTTTTCTTTGTATTTTTTTTTTTTTTACAGTTCTTCTATTCGCACGCTCCCTCATCCATCTCATCCACCTCTACCCCTCCTCTACTTCCCTGTATTAACACACATGTTTGCCCTTCACACACTCTATTACATATATAATGCTTCCCTGATCCTATGGATGTTAAGGGGCTAGAGCTACTCATAAGGGCGTATTAATCCTCTTGCCTCGACAGCACATCCAGACACTCCTAAAATGGTGCTACTAGCCGATATGGCAAAAACTGCCAATGTTCGTGTGCATTCATATTTTGGAAGAAGATAAACAAATATTGCGATAAGGACTCATTACGCAGGCTTGCGTTCTTGCTTTCCTCCTGACATTCGCTTCTGGTTTGACCCCTATTTCTTCCTTTCGTTTTCGACACCTTGATTCCGGTTTGGACACCCTGTTTCTGTTCTGGACGTATTGATCCAAATCCTGATGTCCTTTCTCCATTCTTGATGATTTTGATACACTCCGCGCAGGCCTGGTGCGCGGAGTGTATCACACGTAAAGGAGCACGGCAATACAAAATACAAATCCTGTTTAGGTGGAGGTCATGGAGTATATATGAAAACTGATTCTTGTGGATAGGCTGATTCCGCTTTTCGATGGGTTGATTCATTCTGTGAAGGCTTGATTTCTGTTTTCGATGAGTTGATCGTCTGTTTTGCGTGGGTTTTTGATTCTTTTTTCGATGGGTTGATTCTTTTTTCGATGGTTGATTCTTTTTTCACTGGGTTGATTCTTTTTTAGATGGGTTGGGATTCCAACTGGAGAGATTTTTACGTTTCGCGCTCCGTAAATATCATTCTCAAGCTGAGTCCAGGGTAAAATTTTCGGCGGATATGGACCTAAGATTAGACGAATATTACATCGTGATTGAAAGCCCGGGATGTTGACAGGTCGGTCTGTTAATAATTACCTTGTCCGTCATTGTTTTGAACGTTGGTGCGGGTGCCTCCAATTTGCATCGAGAGTGTTGTTCTTCGTGTGGTCTTTTCCCGTGATGTACTTTGCCGAGCAGATGATCGAACTGATGCAAGGCCCGGTGGGGTGCAGCTGCGAGTCCATCTCCATGCACGGAGAAGGGAGGCGGACCGGTATGTGAACCACAATCTCATGGGTGGAAGACGACGCTCTGCCAGCTGTGCCGACCAATCAGTGCAATGTTATTGCAATGTTATGTCTGGACATGTGCTCGGGTTCTTAAGGTCAAAGAGGTGGGATACATGGTAACACGAAAGTAACTTTCATATAGAGAAACGCGTACTAGATTGGCGGTGATATGGAGGAATAAAAACAAACATCGTGATAACAAAGACCGACCACCTACGCCCACATATCGTTCGAAATTATCATTTAATTTCGTTTCATGATTAAGAGCTGTTGAAATGGTTGGGATATCAAATCTTTATAAATCCATTTAGCTTTTTAATCAATAACATTAATTTTTGATATTCAATAATCAAAATCCTCGATGCAATGACGAGATATTCGTTGAAATCTTGTCATAAGAGCACTAGACTAAACACAGACATGGAAATTGGAAGAGACCCATAGCATAACATAACAGACCACCATGAAGAAAAAAAATAGTCATCTAATTACAGATCGTCAAACTAAACAGGCTTCACCAGATAACGTATTATGGATACCGTAGTAACGACTCGTATTATTATAGTGTTACAACGGCAAGATGTCGTCTGCTCTCAATTCTCTCCGGTGATTGGAATACGAAAAGTGTCCTTTGGGATGAGTCAATAAACCGTCTGGATTAGATTGGATAAAACAGTTCAGAAGTGCTTCAATTGATCGTCCGTGAAAGGTAAAAATCGATTGTTTGTATAAATGGGAATCTTACTACCGCCAGCTCGCGTCTGATCACAACCGGGTACATACAAGTTCATTTACTGTACGTGTATAGATGCGTCCAAGGACGGAGATTTGTGTTGGCGATGAGGGGGGGGGGGGCGAATCCAGCGTACGTAGAAGAAAAGTTTTACGTTTGACAGACCCTTGGATGCAGGAAACAGCACTTCCCGTGCCATATGGGACAGTAAGCAGCATTCCTAAAATTGATTTAAAAAAAAAAATGTTATTTAAGGAAAGGTTCTCAAAAATATTGTCTTAGGTGATCATTTCAAGGTGTTGCGTTGGCCTGTGCTGTACATTCTGAAATACAATGAAGTGAGGTTACAGTCATGAAAGGAGCAATAGGAAATAGGCAATGGCAACAACTAGTTCGTTCGAGCGAGCGCGAGATTTTGCAGAATCCCAATTTGACCAACGAAATTTACTGAACCTTCTTTGACCATTCCAACTTATATAGATATTCCTGAGGTTTTTACTCAAAGTTTACTGCCCCCATTTTATTCATTGCGGACCACAGGCAAATGGGAGGGACAATTTCCAATAAGGGCCAGCAGGTGGCTAAATGAGTATAACACAGAAGTAAAGCCGAAACTGCTCGCGAAGCGCTTTCACGTATTTTGTCACTTTTGGACATCCCATTCGTTAAAACCATGCAATCTTTGGAATGAACTTATCCTCAACCCTGAAATTTTGAATCTGCCTTTGCACGAGTTGTGGCGTTCCCTGGCCGCATATTCGTGGATATTTATTGGCTCCATATGTGCACGTGAAGGAACCCAACTTTCAATAAGTGGTCGCCCCCATGGATTGATTGTTATACTCTATTTCAAAGGTGCAAAATAGCAGTGGAGAACACTATATAAGAGGAGCTCCATAAAGGTGGCGCGGAGCGCAATAGGCCAATTTGCGAAGCCCCGAGGCCGGAAATGACCTCCCCGGGCGTTTCAGGCCGCATGTACCAAGCTTCAAATCTGGGAATTTTGTGATCACAATTCTGTAGCGGTGGAAAATTTCTAAATTTTGTCAGACCTCGGCATTATCGCTGCCCGACTTTTGGCCAGAAAATCCAACCATTTGTGCACCATATATAGCGAAAAACACGATTTCACCAGAAAATTGGGGACATTTAGCTGCTTAGCTCTACTATCCCAACCATTATATGACGTCATGCCCGAACGAGCAGGGAACTTGCGAGTAGCAGTTATCTGGATTAAACATGCGTTGAAATCAAACAATCTGATAGACTAGGATAAATCGCGCGCGGTCGACGGGAGGAGGAAACGGACGAGGCTAAATGGTTAGTAATCAAAAAAGAGGTCGATTGTAGTTTACAGGTCAAGAGGAATGTTGTTTGATGATTCCACCTCCACAAATACGGTAAGTTAGGGGGCCAATGAGGCGGAAATTTCAGTAGAGTGTGCGGAGAGGACAGGAAAGCAACGGGACAAAAATCCACCATACTACGCGCGAAACACAAAATTTGTTCACTTTTTAGGCCTTCGAGGGGACGAATTTTCCCCTTTTTGTCACCTTGGGGCTTGATTTTCATCGAAAATTCAGGCAATATTTGGACTTAACCTTTTCTCCACTTGAAGTGGTTCCGATGCCCCACCGTGGGCCCTCTAGTGGATAGAGTGACCGCTGCAACTTTCAAACGACGTGGTCGCACCCATAAAAAATAGATAAAAACCACAGATCCCGCATTTATGCAAACGATATGCGATTGAAGGAGAACCCGTCTTTCATGATAATTAAGAACAGCCGGAGTAAAATTTCAGGCATTTTGTTTTGGTAAGGGAACATATCGTCGGCACAAGGCAACATATATGTCTGAAACACTACCGGGACATAAGATACCCGCGCGGTAGCGCAAAATAAATCGTATATGAAGCAGCAGGAATTCACTCAACTTGATCATTTAGGCATTATGCATTTGTTTAAACACGGTTGCGGATGGATATGTCGGAGACAGTGTCAGCAAAATAGAGTCGAGCTCAAATATGACCATGATCGCCGTCCTTGTATGCGTTTACTATTGAGAAAATTTGAACTCACCGTGTGTAACAGTAAACACGTATATTAACGTATTACTAAAGTATTTTCGTTTTCACAAAATTCAACATACAGCGCCAAGCACTTCCGAAAATTGTTCTAACTTGTAAACAGATTATTCGATATATTCTATTGGGCCCAACAATACCCGCACATTCGTGTATCAGTTCCGTATAAGTTAGATCTCAGGTCGAAAGAAATTGTGGGAGATTGTGAAAAAGCTGAGCAAACCTTCCTACCCAGCTTACCGGTAGTCTTTTCTTATACTTCAATTTCTGCCTTCTTAAGCCGCGTTTCCATGCACGAGGGCGGGCGGGCGGGCGCTAAAATCGCTCATGTATTTTCAATGGAGCGTTTCCATGCCGCGGGCGGCGGGCGGGCGGGCGGCGGGCGGTTCTCGAATCGGTCATGTAGCGATTTTCCGCCCGCCGCGTGTCCGCGTGGTATTCGCAATCCAATTCCCGGGGATTTCCCTGCACTTTGACAGGATTGAAGCGGATAATGGAGGAGTAGAGGACACTTCGGTCAAATTAATGTTCCCAAACAAATTCATTCTGTTTCAACACTAGGGATGAGATTTTATTACAGATTGGTCTATATTCAACGGCAAGACACCATTTGGAACACATTATTTACATATTTTAAACCGATGATAGGTCAAGTTTGCTAATTTAACCTCAAAACCTGTCAATTGTGAGTTTTAATGGGGGCCGTAATCGTGACCATTCAGAACAAGGTTTTAGAAAAATAAACCCGGTGTTTGGTTGAACCACTTAGTATGAGCCGGTGGTTGACAACACGACAACGACAACGACAACCACGACAACCACAAACGCGACAACGACGACAACGACAACAACGACACAACAACAAAAAACCAACAAAACAACAACGACAATGACAAACACAACAACAACAACAACAACAACAACAATAATAATACTAAAAAACATATTAACAATAATAAAAAGAATTAAGAATAATAATTAATAACAACAACAACAACAAACAAAACATAATAATAATAAAATAATATAATAATAAGAAAATACATAAATGAATATAATAATAATAATAATTATAATAATAATAATAATAAGAATAAGAAAATAATAATAATAATAATAATAATAAAATAAAACCCAATATTAATAAGAGTAGGCTACAGCAGTCTTATATAGCGCATATACACGCGAAAAGTGAGAAGAGTGCGTGACTCGAGAAAACGCACGCCCGCCGGCGTGCATGGAAACGAGTCTTCCAAACGCCCCGCCCGCCCGCGTGCATGGAAAAAAAACACGCTTTATTCTGTACGAGAATCATAGATCCCTGTACAAATCATTTTAATTACGTATACAATAAATTATAAATTATATGGATTTTTTATCTATGATTGTTATAAAAGTTATTATATTTATTTGATTAAAGTTATTTAAGGCTGTTCAGTGTTACGTTCTCAAAGTCCTTGTTGCACAATAATAATGGCATTCTCTGAATTTGAGCAGTTTCCTTGTTACAAAAAAATCCACCGCTGCCTTAGTTGCTACAGGTCTCAACTGTTGGTGTGGTGAACGTTGCTGTTCTAATAGTATGAGAGTATACATTTGTTTATCCTTCACAACATATGTTGATATTTAATGATACATAGGTAGGATCAAAGTGAGATAATTATTTTGATCAAAGGTAAGAGTTAACATGACACGTATGCAGTCAAATTCAAATTGACTCCCGGGGAGTATAGTATAACTCGTGTAAGTAGCGACACTGCACCATCTACTAAGTGTGTCAAGGCGAAACCAAATACCAGGGTGCGATGAAAATAATTGAGCACATGGGTTTCGAAAAAACGGAAACTGTAATTCGCAGATTTACATAGATGAAATCGGGTAGCGATTACGTAGTCTCATCGTCATGAAGTGGTTGAATGAGTTTGTGAGAGTTCTCGTATCGTTTTACAGACAGGTGGAGTAGTCGTACGCATTACAGCAACGCAGTAGAAATAGCGAGACATATAAAACCCCGTATGGTTGTGCCAAAACTCCTCACATGATCTAAATTAAGTCATGGCCCGAAAGGGCCTCTATAACGGTATTGTGGGGATAGGGCTAATTCCAAACTAAAAGTGCGGAAAGATCAAGTGGCAAGCGTAAAGTAGAATATGGTAGATATATTTGCAGGATAATCTCTCATCATTTAATCAATCTCGAGGAAAACGTGAAGGAAACAATGGGGAAATATAAACAAAGAAAGAAAAAGAGATACAGGTAGATACAAAACCAGCAAAAGGCTCGCATGTAAGCATAGTCTCAAAAATATGAAATGGCAAAACTTGCAAGCCGTTATTTCTTCCTGTAACTAAAAGATTAGGGTAGCCATGTTCGAGAAGCGGCAGCAGTCGTCCAGAAGTGAAAGGAAGGGAAAAACATGCATTGCAGTAAACAATCGGGAGATTGATACAGCCTTATGAACACCCAATCCTCTTACCCAACACCTCGCCAAAGGTAATACAAGTTATTATTTTGGAGCCCTAACAGCTTCGGCATCCTGACTCACGGCAACGTGCCAGTGGCATCGTCCCACACGAGTTCGTTTAATTGAAAAACCCCTCTTATTTACGTAAATCGCGGATGGGAATGTCGCTCGAAGCTGCAAACCCTCGTCGCCTTGGGAGGGAAATCAATCTAATTCATCGTCTCACGATGGCAGAAGAACGATGCTGGTCGTGAATGTTGCACACTAAAGGGCCAAGGTCGCATTTCCACCCGATGCTATGGCATCAGGCATTTCCTCTTTTTTTCCCCATAGGAAGGGCATTTTAGATTGAACTTGTGCTGAGGGGACAACGCCGATTACTTGATAAATACGATTGATTATATTTTATTAGGATTGGAGTTGGGTTGAAGTGACGTCAATCAAGTGCGCATGTTCCCTTAATTTCAGCTAATATTAATTCAGGTAACGTAGTAATGCATTCCTTTGGACGTAGTTGAAGTGCAACTAACCTAAATGTTTCTCAATTGGCCTAAATCGTAGCGTATGTATATATAATTGATTTTGCTTTAATCAGGGTCCGGGATGAAATTAGGGATTCGAATTAAACGTTATCCAATGAGGGAGAGTCTGTTCAGGCGTGCGATTATCGGCCTCTATGAATATGGCATGATTTATTCTGTGCATAATGGAAATTCATTATGGTATGATTCCCTATACAAAGTACGATTGCCCTGAATTGGAGCGTTGTACGTCGTGATGTGCACTGCTGGCTGTAAAGGTTGAATATGGAGGTTGTACAATTGATAATCTGACGACGGATCACTTGCAAAAAAGGATATGAATTCGCGTGCTATGAGACCCAACAGTAAGCTTGCGTCTTACAATAGATTTAGTAAATACAATGGTTATATCATGAAAAAAAACTCTAATAGCAATTAAAGCACACAGCGTTACTCCTGGCGTGTTATTAGTTTAGTTTAGTTCAATTAAGTGAAAAGGGACAGGAAGGACAAAATCCTCATAAAAGACCCCGGAGCCACAATCCCAGGAAATAAAAGGAACCAAACCACTAAATAATGCGCCCGTTATCCTGAAAAATAAATCAAGACTGTTCTTGAACGCATTCCACACTCTTATTAGAGAAACAACATTTTCAGGAAGGACAATTCCACTTCATAATCATCTCTGCGAGAGAAATATTACGAATGGTCCAATCTGCAGCGCTTGCCACGAAGGCTTGAGACAGTGGCATCTATTTCAGTAAAAGTGGAAATTCAAAGAAGTAGTGGAAGGAAAGGCCAACGAGTCCATGGACAATTCTGAAAACCTGGCTCAAGTCACCCCGAATTCGCCTCAGCTCCATGTAGTTAGACCGAGACGCCTAAATCTCTCCTCGTAGGATAAATTTTCAGACAGTCATCATCTAGTTGCCTACGCTGAACGTTTTCCAATAAACCTCTTGTATTTTGCAAGTAGGGATTCCACACTTGCTACAGAATATTCCAGGTGCGGTGCACCAGTTGCTTAAATCGCTGACAACAATATTCATCAAGGAAACTGAGTGACGTCTAATCCAAGCCAAGAATCCAATTACCTTTTCAGCAGCTTCGCACACTGCTTGGAAGGTCAAAGAAGAATCAAAACAAAACCCCAAGATCTTTTTCTGAAATCACTCCTGAATATTTTGGCCATTTAAATTGAAGGAAAAGCGTTGCGATTGTGAAAACCAACATGCATAACTGTGCACTTGTCAGACATTCGAAAAACATTAGGCCAGCGGAAGACCATTTGGAAATTATATCCAGATCCTTTGAACATTTCAGATCATCATTCGAACAGACCTCCCGATACAACTTGGTATCGTATGCGAACTTCTTAACCCCTGAATGAAACAGAAACCTTCCAGATCGTCAATATACTCCAGAAAGGTACACGGCTCTAGAACCGATCCCTGGGGAAACCACCAATAGGGGACCTTTTGCCAAGAAGCCGACCGCCCATTAATGACAAACTCGTTGTTCCCTATTAGAAGCCAATCACCAAATCCACTTAAGGACATTCCCATCAATGCCAAACTCTCCACTTGAGCAGAGACGCTCATGAGGACCTAT
Source organism: Sclerodactyla briareus (assembly GCA_026419785.1). Lineage (NCBI taxonomy): Eukaryota > Metazoa > Echinodermata > Holothuroidea > Dendrochirotida > Sclerodactylidae > Sclerodactyla > Sclerodactyla briareus. Next base: position 3,507 of record JAODTK010000113.1, on the reverse strand, counting down.
GTCAAAGCTTTCTGCTAGTCCGACAATTATTTCAACAACATTGCCGTTGTCAACTGCACTAGTAACTCTTCCATAAATTCCAAGAGTTTATCAAACAGGAACGATTTTTCCTAAACCCATGCGATAAATCCTTAAAATCAGACTAATGCTCAGTGAAACCATATGATCCGAATGATTGATTCCATTACCTTGCAGACACACTAAATACTGCACTGGCCTGTAATTACAAGGAAAGACCGTCTCTCGAAAATGCTTTGAAATATAAAAGAGAACCAGACACGACAAAGTTGCTCCCTCCAATCATCGGAACAGACCTTCTTGCAGAGTCTTATGAAAATATAGCTAATGGAACAGACAACTCACCTTCGTCAAAGGATTTAGTAATAAGGATCAACTCCGTCCATGACCAGGAGCTTTGTCCTTTTGAGCTTCCTGCTTTCTCCTTTACTAAACCAGGCGAGCACACCTTATTACCACACTGTGCGGAGAAACCCCGACAAATAGGTCACCAGAACTATCCAAGTTTCCTCATGAGTAAAAACAGACGAGATATAGTTATTGAGAACCTTAGCCTCTCCTGGCTATCGCTGGATTGTACTACCCTAGTCGGATCTATCAAAGGACCAATGCGTCCTGACTTTCTGCTTCCCCCTCACATCAGGAAAAATGCACGAGGATTCTCCTTTGTATTAGAGGCAATCTGCCTCCAAAATCAAGTTTAGCACCAGAACTCAACCGCTGGACAGGCTTTTGCTGAACTTTGAAAGCTCTAGATCCGACACTGACCCAGAAGAACGATAAGTCGCCCATGAATGTCGCTTACGTTTGATGGCCAGAAAAACTTCCCTGTTCATCCAAGAAGGCTCTTGGTCTTACTGGCGGCGTTTCTCAGGACGTAAACTTCCAACCTCGTTAACTTTTCCCAATGAAACCTTTCAAGAGTCACCAGCCTTCGTATTCTAACATTACGCCAACCTATTTCGCTAAAACCTAGACAGGCCATCGACATTGGCCTTCGCGAACAAGGAACAAGCTCTACACTCTGTTGGGGGATATTGACGGAACAAGACACATTGTAAAAGCTAAAATATCGTGATCACTTTCACCGACTTTCCAGCTCTCTACTTTATCTACAGATCTGGATCACTGCCAAACTAAATCCAATATCATGCTTTCTGGTAGTAAAATGTACATTCTGAGAAAGGAAACAATCCTGCGTTACATTGAAAAAGCCATATCCTGACTGCCACTAGTACCATCTGACCAAGAAATACTGGATAATTAAAATCACCCATAATGCTTGTACTCTTCCCAGAAACGTCGAAAAGCCTGTCGGAAAGAAGAGAGTTGTTGTCTTCAGAGCTATTTGGAGAACGTACACAACGCCAACTATAAAATACTGGGAATACCGGATGAGTTAGACGGAATTTCACACCAAACAGGTTGACCAAAACTCCACACCCTATCGGCCTTCTCAAACTATTCAGTTCAGACCTCACATACAACAAAACTCCACCACCATGCACGGAGAGTAAATCAGTCCTAGTCTTGCCTAAAACACATAACCGGGAAGGTAACTTCGGCTGTTGGAACTCTCAACTGTCACACACCTGTATACAATGACGTCGGCTGCGTTCCTGGACTAAAATCTGCAACTCATCAAACTTTTCCGATACTTTGAACATTAGCCAGGAAAGACAGCTGGCTACTATTCATCGCTACTGGTGACCGCGCCAGACCTCCCACTGCATGCTTACTATTAACAACCCGCCCAGTACGCCTCCGGACACCAGAAACCCCTCCGGCCCCAAAATTCAGTTTAACAACCCCCTTCCTTGAGACATTTACCAACTTGCCTAACACTGAGCCCCCGCACCATTATGTTGAGAAAACGTGTATTTTTTCTCAGGCATATGTCAGTACATTGTTTGTGTGAGCATCGAGGGTGGTGATCTTAGTGGTTGTCATCCACTACAATAAACCCTCGAGCTAAACGTGGCCACTGTTGCAGTTATTGCGGGTCACGTTTCGTTAGTCTAATTAGTCTGTCGAACGCCAGGCAATGACATGGCGAGTATTCCACCGAAGACCAATTTCCCCTACCGGAACAGGATAATTGGGCGGAATATGGGAGTGGTATCAGTGGCCACTTTAACAACCAAAATAGTCCGGGTCGAATTCCAGCAGGCACCGGACGATTTTCTCTGAGTGGGTGTACATGCAGTTGCATGAGCGAGGTCTTGGCTCACTTCATGGTTCCGCTGTGGTACAGTGGGTTTTCGGGGTTCCTGGGGTTTGTAGCGGGATATTGCATCAGTTCTCGTTCTGTCGCTGTGAGCAGTCACATGAACTTGAACCTTCCGCTCCTCCATTTTCCGAGAAATGTCGTTCCCTGATTCACTGTAGTCCTTTCCGATGGGGACGAAAATCGGCAGTCCCGGGTGTCAGGATTGGATTGGATTACACCCTGCCCGTTAACATCTGACAACTAGTCGAGAAGAGGAGGCGAGTTATCGCCTGTGCTCATCACGATCATACGGTCAGGGTTCCTTGATGGCCTCACTGGGTTCCTGAACCCGTAACAAATCAAATCAAACTAACCACTCCTGTAATGGCGAATTGGATCCCGTTGTTCAGACAAAACAAGAATATACAGTTTCATTTTTACTGTGAAGAAAGTCTTTGGTATCGCAAGAATGAAGACTCCGTCTACTCCGCTTCTTTTCTGCGTTTGAGAAACACATATTGAAGTGGATGCGTGTCGTGTAGAAGCGTCGAGGGTTCTGGTGCTATATTTTTTTAGGTTTTCCGGTTTTTCATCATGTCCTTATTGCGGTGGGTAAGACTACTGCTACCCACCTCGTCTTTTAGTGGGAAGTAAGTGTGTAACATTGAATATTTATGTATGTATAGTACTATTCTGGTTGCTATCATACCGATGCATTTAAAGTAATGTTGACGAGCGAGAGAACGAATTATCGCTGTCTGTGACACACCATACTACTTCAAAACCAAATCTCCTCCTAATTGTGTTAGTGTATCTTAGTCGTTATTGCAACGAATTGCAGATCCTTAAAAGTGGGTGTTATGGTCTACCATTTTATTTTAGTAATTTCCATATGACAAAAGAACCATTGTCAGGACCTCTGTGTTTTACGCTAAATCGGAAAACAAACAAACAAGCGGACCTTGCCTCCAACATGGGACTGTCAACGATCCCATCTTGAATCCTGCCCCCCCCTTTACCCCCCCCCCCCCCCACCCTCACAAATCTTGTCAGTAAGTTTTTCCAATGCTCCCCTAGATTGAATTCTCTCTAATCTGGTTTTCAGAGTACAGGAAACCTCCGTCAATGATTGAAGCCCCTTAGGTAATTGCTTATTACAAGGTCGACATGAACAGTAATTACCTTGCTGTTCTTTGCGAGAGGAACTTAATGGGCATAATAATTACCCAGACGGTGGAATCTCCATGTCGATAACATATTCTGCATATCCTGTTCCTATA
>JAODTK010000112.1:225000-463431 GCA_026419785.1 Sclerodactyla briareus | reverse complement strand
GTGCCAACTTAGCGACAGCCGACATAAAAAGTTGGCCAGAGAACGGGCAATCTGTATACATCGCAGAATAATCTACCAATCTGCCCAGGCTACAACGATAGCCTACTATCCGTGTATAGCCTTGACTTTAAAAGTTCAGTCAATGTAACAGGCATTGGTACGATAGGAATGCAACCTCAAGAGTTTGGGTGGCAGGGCTTGGTGCAGCAGGTATTACAGCGCCACCGGTCAACAAACAATAGTGCCGAATATCACTAATGGGCCAGTGTAAAAGGAATAATGAGCAACAGGAGTAATGTGCCCGCGCTCTTTTTAAACAAACATTATCGCTTTTTGTACTCACAAATGGTTAGCTTCGACAGCTTCGGTTCAACGGCTTTTAAAAACATAAGAATTAAAATTTTATTGATTACCTACAAGCGACAGAGCCTCCATTACCATAATTATTTCACATATTTGCTCGCCGCTTTGAGAGCTAGCCAATTAAAGCTGAAAACTTCCTTAACAATACCACCATAACACGTGGATAGGATACTACATTAGACAGCTGTTTAAAAAGTCCACTGTTAGTTGCCGATGGCATCTATGACTTTTCTGCAAGGTTTTCTTTTGTCGCCTGATAGAGAGAGTCATGACTATTGAGACTGAGATTCTGATATTTAGATTTTTAGTGCTGAATTACATGAGTATTGCGATAGACCTATATAAAATATTTGAATGATACAAACATAATAAAATAATACAAAATCTATAAAAATGCATTTAACTTAAAGGCTACAAACAGACTAGCTAATTAGGCTGGAAAGGAGGCATCAGCACACTACGATCGACCCCCGTCAATCTTGTCTAATACATGCCAAACATTTCGCGTGCGGTATTGCCTTCACGTGGGTGATTCTTCAGATTCGGGCAACATAATTCTGTCACCTCATATTGGAAGGGTGCCGTTCACCCATCCCCCTCCCCTTATTCACGTTGAGTTACTTCCCTGGCCCTGGTTGGCATCAAACCACTCGAATTCACTGTAGCCATATCACTGGTAGAAAATTCGATGCCATCCATATTGGTGATCGTCGTGTTCTTCCTGAATTTTGTCCCTCATATAGCCAGCACCATCTCACCCAAAATCATGCGAAATGCCCGTTTCCGCATTTATATTTCCCTAGGCCCTGCGATTGTATTGGCCAGGGTTCCACATAGGAGCCTCAGCATAATTGACAGACGCTCCAATGCATGCGCGGCTGTAGCTTAGCCAGGGTCATAGGTTGGGGGGCAGCGCAGGGGTTTTGAAAGTGGGTGAAGGGGGGGGGGGGGGTGAACAGGGACCATCTATAAGCGGTGCGCCACTACAGGTTAGCGCGGTGCCACCAAGAATTTTGTTTTTGCTTTACAAACTCTCCAGCTGGTCGGACACGAGTCGTTAGCTCCTAACCTGCATGTTACCAGCATGGGATTTGGACACATATCTTCCAAATATCCGATTAATAAATACCTTACGAAAATCTATCATTCTGGCCATTTCCGGTGTGATGGTGATACACGAATCATAAGTTCGCCATATCCCCAACGTGCACCTCATCCATTCATACCCATACCATTAACACTCCTCGGCCTTCGCACTTGCCTGTGCGCACATGTCTCCTACCCCCACCACCCCCGGTTCTATAACACCAACTCAATTCTTCTCTACTTATTGTCGTTTCCCCATGTACCATCTTGCCCGCTACCGCGTCCAAAACATATCAGGGGTGCGATTGTAACATTGCCATCTGGCGGAGTGCAACCATACGCTGGCGCGGAGCGTACAAGAAAATTATCCAGGTGGCGGGGAAGCGTTGGCCTGCATGTACCAGCCTTGAAATATGGACGTCAGGAAGGTCTGTGCATTTTTTTCAATGAGGACACAATGTTTTGTGAAAAAATGGAACTACGATTTACTAACCATATCTTTGTTAATCATCATATTGAGACAAGTGGTGGGACTGCACCTCATTCATTCATGCCCACTTCACACGCTTACACAATTACGATAGGGATCATGTAGTACTCATTGAGGACCCCACATACAAAGTTTGAACTTCCTTCACCCAGGGATCATTACTTATCCTGGCGAACCTACATCCAGTATGATCTCAATCCATCCAGTGGATTCGATTATCCTGTTAACGACTTAAAATTAGCCAAATTATCAGTTTTCACATTTTCCTTTTTTTTTTAAAAAAAAACTGACTTCCGGTCCCCCCCCCAAAAAAAAAAAAATTGGGTTCCTGTACTCTCCATAAAAGCCTGTATACCGAATTTCGATTTCCGACCTATCAGATTAGGCATAATGGACTTATCGTGTTAACAAAAAACAAGAACATGACATATTCAGACTCTATTGTCTAAACGTTTATCTAAGGCCGCGTACTGGATATCGCAGGGCAATATCGCAGTACTTCCACCCCTCCACCCACTAAATTATTATGGATTACGCCCCCTGGCTCTATTACGCAATGAGTAGTCAAAGACTATGGTAAACTGCCATAGCGATCAATGTTCGGCTTGATGTCATCCATAATCTATTCTGACAAAAGTTCCTAATCCTAAAGAAGCACTGTCATCTCATAACCCCTTGGCAAATACTGGACGACCCATTTGCACGATGCCACGATACAAATCGTCTGACTGTTTGATACTAATTTGCATTGACATATTGTAGTCACGATATACCGTATCGACAGGGTATCACCGAGGGCGCATTATCTCCAGGCACCCGGTATTTCCTTTTACACCGGATGAGAGCACCGCAGAATTCCAGGAATTACGTGTGTGTGAAAACTCGTTCGGTGTTGAGGAAACAGAAGAGTATGAAAAAGACAACATACGATTGAGACCGAATCCCAGCTCCGCTTGTCCGCGAATGTAAGAATGAAAATAAATTCAAACTTCCTAAAGAGTACTCATTCAAATCGTAACCGCTTTTATGAAGCATCATAATAAAAAATAACATAAAAAAAAACTGTTCGCTGGTATTACGATGCACGTGTTGTTCAATCATGCGTTTCTCTATTCAATGCTGGGTTTTTGTTCGGGGGATGGTGGGCAGATATTCGCTCTACTTTGAAATGGAAAGTAATCGTGAGAGCTTTGTATATGAGTTCAGTTCTTACGCACGAGGTCCCAGCTTCTGCATGGTTTGATGTGTGTCCGACACTTCAGCATACCTAGTCAGATCATTTCTGGAAACTGCAGGAAACTCTTCAATGTGCATACGTTTATCGTTCTCAAACAAAAATTGTTATCACGAGTACGACCATTCAAGGTTGTTAAACAAACCCCCCCCCCCCCGCCCAATATTTGCAGAGTGTTCAGAAACATTCAATGTATGTTTCAATTGCTATCCCCTGATTTTTCAAATTAATATTTCAACATTTCGAGGAATACTCCGTGAATAGTGACACTCCATCATATCAAGCACCTGGAGGCTATATATAACATTAAGTTCTCTTCCATTGCATCTTTGCGTCCCGTAATGTGCGTAATGTAACTCGTAGCAGAAGGCCTGTACTACGCGTCGCATCGGTTTGACATACTGTTTTTCTGCATTCCTCACCCAATGCACCATCACCAGGGGCGTCGCCAGACCATTCCTTTTTTTTGGGGGGGGGGTGGTATCCCCTATTTTTTGCCGCCTACCATCTGAGATTTGGCGACTACCATGCTGAGTTTGCCGACTAACCCCGCTTTCATATATAGAGGAAAAGCACCACAAAAGGTCCCCCAACAGGGTGTCTGTACCACGGTAGCAGGCGCTGGGTGATTAATGAGGGCGTGCAAACATTGGATGGCGCAGATGCAGAGCTTAGAATTTTTTATCAAGGTATCGCATATCACGAGCTGGTCTAACATTGGCTCTGTGCATCTAAAGTATCTCTTATTCTGGTGCACTGGGGTTGGCATATCAGTTAAGTAGGGTTAATAGTAGTGTACTACCCAAGCGGAGTCGCCACCTTGGTTGCGCGGAGTCGTTGCAGAAAATTTTTGGGTTTGTGGAGCCCCCATATGGCAGGAACGGCCCTTCCCAAGTGATTTAAGCTGCACGGCAGTAAATATTTTTCTTCTCCCTTCTGGGCACTGTGGTGGTGGCATACAACGTCAGTTCAGTAGGTGGGAGTAGTGTCACTATCCAACGGAGCGCCACTTCGTTGGCCGCGGGAGCGTTGCAGACCATTTTTGGTTTTGGAGCCCCGATGGCAGAAACGGCCCTTCCAAGGTTTTAGCTGCATGGCACTGAATTGGAATTTCTATACCGCCATAGATTGCCGAACATTTTACCCTCTCTTACCGGGCCTTCCAATTTTCACTTTTAAAATGGCGGCTGATTTTTTCTGGCCCAACATTTTTATTAGTCGGTTATACAAACTTCAGATTTTGAAGAATACTCTAGACTAACGAGACGTCAGTTGATTCTCCACTCAGCTTCATTGCTGACGTTTTCAATCAGAATGTGTGATCCATGATTCAACTGAAGTTTCATTTTATAGTCGAAATTTCATCCACCATTTCCAGAGCGTTCCTTCAATCGCCGACTGGGGCACAAAATTGTTTTTCGTTCTAATACGTCACGATCCCGGAGATGGCCTCCGCACACCATTTCCAGCCAGAGATATCACTGAAAGTCAATGTCAACGTTTCACATTTCCTCTTTTTTGAAACCCTTCCTCCTTTCTTTTAGCCCTTTTACGTTCCATTGCCGACTGGGATAAATTTAAAGTTTAGTTCTAAACCCTATAAATTGCTGGCCGGAGACAGCCACCCAGGCCGTTTTGAGCCGCAATATTCAGACGTTGTAAGGGTTTAATGTACAAGGTTATTTTTTCTCTTCTTCCAAACCTTCATATTAACCTCGTTTCATTAGTTCCTTCAATTTGCCGACTTGGGCACAAAAGGTTTTATTTCTATACTACCATAGATTGCTGAAGATGGCCCCAGGCCATTTTGAGCCAGAGATAGGAGCCGGTAGGTTGAATATAAAAGGTTTTCTTTTCTTTCATAAATGTTTTGTACTCTCTTTTGCTTAACCTTCTTTTACGTTGCAATGTTCCCTCTTTTCCCACTGGGGCATCATTTTGGCCTACTGCCTGTGTGAATGGGGGTTGTCACACCCCCCTACACCCCCCCTCTAGTACGCCCCTGACATCACTGTAGCCTATGTACCATAATATCTAATATGCCACGTCTGTACCATAGCCCGGGTGGTATCTCTTGCTCCAGGCACACCATCAAATTCAATCAATCGATTGCGATGCTGCCAGGACGTAGGCCTATCACTTACTACTAGATATGACTAAAGTCAGATGGCCATTGAAATGAATGCAACAATTGTACACTTCGGTGTATAATTATCAGGCACGCATTATAAACACAGTGTGCATATTATTCCTTGTAATTTATTTTCGCTGGTAATATGCCCTGTCACGTGATTAACGAGGCTGAAACTATTCGAATTAATTCAAGACAAACATGTTCCCACCAGCATGTGCTTCATGTCTTCATTCTTCAGATGAGTTAAAATTGTAAAATTAAGTAACTATTATGGAAAGTATCCATTTTGAAAATTGGTATGTAGTTGATTTACATTGAGAGTTGTAGGCTATATTTCATCAAAAGAGCCCGAAAGAAGAAAAACCAAAACAAATACCAATTTAAAGAATCAAATTTCGGTTTAGATCACCCTCATCCGACAGTGTAAAGTGCTTTTTACTAGGCCGCCCCCCCCCCCCCTGGGGATGTGCGATCGCCGACAAAAATATTTTTCGCTCCTGTGTTATTTATATGGTCTATTAATTAGGCACGCGATCCGCGAATGTGCGAATCTGCGCTTTTTTTTTGTCGCAGGTCGCGACAACAACCGAATTGTCCGTGACAATTCAACGCGTGTCCCCGCGCGCGACGCTCGCATTTTATGACCGATATGGAACGTCAAATGGGACACCGTATACGGAGAATTTCAGTATTTTGCTGGAAAATAGGCATATCGTCACACATACATCGTGCAATTCCCTTTATTTCTAGCCTTCTTCTGACCCAGTCCCATTGCATGAAATACAAAACTACCGCACACGTCATCCCGGGAATGTCTTGCCATGTCTAGTATAACACATGTCACTCGTGCATGCTCTCTGAAAGCAAAAGAATGAATTTCACTCTAATGAAGTAGTCACTCACAACCTGAATGTAGGATGGAATTTCACTCTAATAGAGTGAAGTATCACTCTAAATGGGCTAAGATCCGTACTCGGGCTTTTATGAAACATGGAGGGTCAGTCAGCACACTTCGCATTCGCCTCTAGAAGCTCTAGATGCTGTACTGGGCGAAGATTTTCTACAATGGAGTGAAATAGAGTGAAATGGAATGATGATCACACCGCACACTTCATGGAGTGTACAATCTTCACTCTTTTGTTTTAGAAGAGTGTGTGTCGCCCATTTCCTTGGGAATTTTTCTAAGGGACCTACAGGCCCATAGCCTATAGGCCTATAGCCCCTAGCCTACAGTCGTTGTCGTCAATTGAGTGAACTGCGTCCTCCTCTGATTTCTTCAATGCGGATGTCTATCCTGTGGCAATAATGCTCTGCCTAAATTTATGTGCTTTGCAGCGCCATGTTTCTTGTCCGTTTTCGCGCTAAATAGCTGCTCATCTAGTTCTGTGTTCACCCGCGAAATTTTATTTCGCTAGTCGCGATTCGCGTGCCTAGTAAATAACCCCGCGACCCGCGACACGCGATTCCTCTTCGCCGGCGAATCGCTATTCGCCTATTCGCGCATTCGCGTGCCTAGTAACCGCACTAAAGATTACCTTGGTCGGTCACTCTTCAAATTTTTGCAATTTCAGAGTGTTGTTTACATATGCTTAAATATATGCACATGGGCATTGCTATACATTCACTGAAACGACAGCGCATCTCAACCTGTCACACTACCATACTAAAAAGGGTGTTTCAAAGGTAATAGGCTGGTCAAATGAAGCTATACATTCACGAAACGACAGCGCATCTCAACCTGTCAACACGTCGCATACTTAAAAAATGGGAGGGCGGGGGTGGGGGGGGGGGTGTGGGGGGGGGGGGTGGTTGGGGGTTGTTTCAAATGTAAATAGGCTGGATCAAAGAATACCTTGTAAGTAGTGACATTTATTCATTCAACTTGTATTAAAGATGGATTTCCGTCATTAAAATAAATCTTGTAAGGCCATATACTGCAACCTGCAATTTAGAATATATTGAAACCAAATGGTATATTTCACGCATTTCTTCCGTCCAAATGAATTGATATAATAAGAAGGTAGAACAGACCGCTTCCAATTCACAGATAAGCCCCCATTACGATAATTTTTGTCGTGACGTCATGCAAAATTCGCCGTCGCTTGTTCGCTTGACGCTAGGCAGATCACAATCCATCTTTAAAACTTATATCCAAATTGTCAGTTTTCTTGATTTGTTCTCGAAAAAAATGTTTATTCATGCAATTTCACACACGATACCTGTATGTTATGCCTCGATATTTGTAGCCCAGTCCACTCGCAATGCCCGTTCCGGCCATCTAGGGGCCTGGAAACCCCAAAATTTCGTCCACGGCTTCGCGCCAACCAATGTGTGGCCTACGCTTTTGGATCGTAAACATTCCATTAGCCCCCCCCCCCCCCAATAAAAAATACATTTCCCGCGCCTGCGATCATCACTATCCACATCATTACTACTGAATCCCAAATTATGTTTCTTCTCGTATTGCATTGACGGGAACTTTATTACACGTTTACGCACATTAATGTTTTCCCTATTGGGGATATAACGTTTGATGAGTTTAAATAAGGACCGGGTGTTTGGGGTGCTACGCGGTATATTAGTTCCAACATTGTTATTGAAATTGAAAACGGTAAGCAAACATAACAGTTTTTGTTGTCTTCTGCGCCTACCCTGCAATCGTCGTCTCATATTGGGCACTTCGAAGAGTTAACTATATTGTTGAGGGGGTTTTGAGGTCGCACGTGACATCTTATAATCCGACGGATGTGTTATAGTACATAGTTAAGGGAACGGCGAATTTGCACGTTGTTGCCATAGTAAGCCCATCTAGGAGCCTCCGCAATCCCCTAGAGTGCAGGGAATATATTTTACATGAAGTTATTGTCGTTCGACCAAAACTGAGTGCACTGACAAATCTGACAATATCCAACTCTGCAAAATGTCAAATAAATGGGTCATGACATGTAAGCAACGCTACCGGTATATGTAATATACCGGTATATATATATATATATATATATATATATATATATATATAGTATATATATATTATATATATATATATTAATATATAATTATATCTATATAATATTATCTATTATATATAATATATACATATCTTATATATATATATATATATATATATATATATATATATCGATATATATTAATATATATAATATATATATATATATATATATATATATATATATATATATAGATATAGCGCAAATTGTAAGCGGAACGGAGGTTATTAATTGTACTCACAATTGAATTACTGATTGCCCATGGTGAAGTATATGGATGGTGTCTCTCTTGTCAGTGTAAATCTCTCAAGAACAATCTGCATTAGGCAGGGATGTTAAAAATGTATGAGAGAGAAGGGCGATGTATCGACTTCTGTATCTTCCTTTCCAAAACGGCAGTCATAACTATGGTATCGGATTGTTGGACCTTAGTTATTATAAAGGGCGCCGAAGTACAGTAAGTGGCTGGAAGCGCAAAGTGTACTTATTCCCATATTTTAGGTGAAATGATGGCCCAGGTGAGGCCGTCTTAATGACATTATGAAGGTACACAAAAATGAATTTGTTGCTAATGTATGGTGGACTCCTGGATCATTAAGCATAGCATAAAGATACAAGAGGTCAGAGTAGATATTATCCTGAACACGATTAGCTGGAGAACAGAAAAGTTGACCTTTTGAAAAATTCAGGTTTGGTCCGGACTCATCAGCATTCATGGAGGGGAGGCAGGGTTTTAGAAACGGGAAGGAGAGCAATACTCGACAGACATAGGTATGATTCTCCTCAATCGTGTTTCCCCAAGTAGCTATGCCACGCTACGCCAATCGTGAGGCCCAATTCGCAAGAGTAATCGATAGGAGCATAAGGAATACGGGAGTCAGAAAGGCTTCCCAAAGATACATTAGAACCACTACATGTTTAGCTGTCACTGAGGGCATTTAATCAGAAACCTATAATCATGAAATAATCGATTATTCCCTGAACTTTTGCCAGCCGTACAGAAAAACATTCAGAGTAGATTCGAAGGGACGTCGGGGCAAAACTAGAATCATATCGTATCCGCTGAAGGAACCGTGGAGGTTCATTTATCCATCTGGATAAAGGCCGAGCGCGGAGGTATATCTAGACTCTCTCCTGAGCAGAACAATGATGATGAAGCTACCCAATCTATGATATCCGTGAGAATTTTCTTTATATTGAGGAGGAAATCCATTAGCATTGCCCGACCCATCTTCTCACTTAGTTCAGATCAGTTTCCGTTGATTTTATTCCGGAGAAGAATTTTTTGACTATCAGTCTAGCCGACGGTCCTAGAAGGGAAACAGAAAAAGGCAAGTTGCCAACAATATTATCACAACACTTTGGATCTATCGTATTCGCTAGTATGTATAAATATATTAATATGAAATATGAGAGTAATATCTATGATGATATGATTCCAATTTAAAAATCTGCAAACTAATTTACCGAGAAAACTGGGGCAGATTAAAAATCAGGAAGAAACATTGAAAGGCCTTGTACTATGGGTAATTGCGTTGACCTAGCTCGAGGCTTTGTTTAGCGAAAAATGTATAAATCATTTTGAAGGTCATTGCGGACAAATAAAATAGTGTAGGGGTGGGGTTAAATCAAGATAAACTTCATACAACAAGTTTTGTTATGTAACTCATGAAGTTAAAAGGCCCCCCATGGAATTGTGCAAAGTTGACCGGATCGGTGGCTTTTGATTTGAAAGGCCTTGCAACTTAATGAGGAAACAGTAGCTCCATCCAAACAAGTTATTGAGCACTTCTGGGCAAAGTTTGGAAATCGCTATAATTTCGCCAAAGTGACCTCCGATGCCTGGGAAATGACATCCATAAATCTCGGGATCAACTATAGTCCCTAACCACCAAGTTTCGTGCAAATCTGACGAAGTTTGAATAATGCATTAAAATTGCAAATTTGACCTTCGGTCGGACCTTGGAAGGACCTCCACATTTTCGGGTTCGGATTAAGTCCCTACCCCACAAGTTTCGTTCAAATCCGAACTAACTTTGAAAATTTCGATAAATTTCTTCATATTGGGTAGTATTTGTCATGAGTATTTGTACCCAACCTATCGGGAAATCATTATTCCCTTTGTGAGGGAGCTCACATACCAGTGCATCGTCTTAATCCACTATCTATCTATCCAGTTTGTGAATGTTACCCTTATCCGAGCTCTCAAAGTACTTCGCTGTTATATTTTCTCTAAACTTGGCCACAAGGTCAAGGTTACCGTCGTTGAAGAGTCATAATCTGGTCGTTGAATGAGAAACTGCGAACAATGATGATGCAGAATTAATTAGGTTGAATTACTGTGATACTTTTGGGTATACGTAAGAAACAACAAAAAAATGGTCTCACTCTAACGAGTAAGTTGGGTTAGCAGGACACTGACTGACCTTATCAAAGACCAATGGTGGCTATGTAATAGTCGGTCAAACGCCCAAAATACCAAAATTGAAATGCACATACAGTACCTTCTGTGGCATGTTTTCATATGTTCTGTCAATGAACAGCACGATTTTTTGGTATTGAGGGCAACTGAAAGATGTGTTCAGCTTGGTTATTCGTATAGTGCTTCTTACTCCACTGGTAAGTATTCATATTGACTAGTGTGATGAATGGGTCGTTAGTAAATACGGGGACGAAGGATACCTAGTGCCCGTTCGTACAGAAAGTAACAGATGTCTGACTGAATAGTCAAAATGGCGTGGATCAGTAGTAAAATTGACTAGGAAGGGTCTTTAGTCGTAACGGGAGGAAATTATGTAGGAGGTCTTGGAGTTGTAATTGAGTGGGCACAATGACCAATTCAGTGGGGGTTGAATCAGTGCCAGTGCATAGTTTTGGGTACAGCATATGGGAGGTTTCAGGGGTTTCTTAATTCTGTGAAAAGATTTTAAAAAAGAAAGAAATGTCAAAAATGGCAATGAATGTCTGAATACTAGTAACCATCGTAAAAAGCTACTCAAGGAGCTCGAAACAAAATACAAAAACGAAGAGTAGTGAAAGTGACAGCAAATATGGATATCGTAGTAGTGTAATCGGAAGTTGTTGGTATGACTGGTATCATTAGCTAGGTTTTTTTGTTTTTCGTTAGAACCGTCATACCTGTTAGTGCTGCGCCACTCAGCAATAACACCCACAGTAAGAAAACTCGCATGCTGATCTTGAATGAAGCTGTGAAGAAACCGAGGTGGGGGGGCGGGGGGTTACGGGCATGTCATCCCGCACATCGCACTGTTGGGTGCTCATGACAGGAGGCACAATCCTTGGAATTGCCCGACTCTGGTGAGGTGGGGGGTAGGGTGATGGGGTGGCCAACCTCTACTCGGACAACTGATAATGGTGCTATGTTTGACCATATTCAAGCAATTTACTAGGTCCTTTGTTTTTTGTTTTTTTTTTTTTCATGCTCGACTCTCATTTCTTTAATGACTGCCAATGATGGGGGCGTGCGTTTTTTCTTTGAAAAGGCACCCCTGTGACACCACGTTGTGGAGTCTGAGTGATTTTAATAGGCACGAGACTGCGTGGGTGAATAGGCGAATAGGCGAATTACAGGCGTTTCCCGAAAGGCGAATTCCGCGTGTCGCGAGTATTTACTAGGCAGCGCAATCGCCATGAGCAGCTATTAGCCCGTTTTCGTGCGAAAACGGACAAGAAAGCATTGGGCGCCTGTAATACCCACGAGAGCTCGTAAAGCACATCAATTCAGGCAAGATGTCAGTATTGCAACAATGATTCAACCTCCTTATTGACGTCCACACGATTGGTTGACAACGGTTTGTAGACTATTTGCCTATGTGTTGTTTTATTTGGTTTTATTGTATGGTATAACCTTGCCGAGCAGAGGATCGATCCTATTTACAAGGCCCAGCAAGGGTGCAGACTGGACACTGCACCAAAATTTTTTCGGTTCACTGCGAGTCCGTCACCGGGGTTATACGGAATAAGGCAATGCTTGCTTGGCGGTACCTTAATGTGGGGTGGGGGGCAATCACACGCAGACGGCTTGCAAATTGCCTACCCCTCGTTTGTCCCTGCTCCAAACCCTACAGAAGCGAGAAGGAACAGGTTCCATTGTTTTAAGTCTTTGGTAATGACCCACCGGAATCGAACTCCGGTCTCCGGGTTGGAAGGCCGGACGACTCTCTACCAATTGTACCAACCAGTGCCACTCGGTATGAATGTGCCTATGGGGCTATGGGCCTATCTATTTCTAAACACGTATGTACCGTTTTGAACTGTCCCAAAGAACACGGGCGAAACACTCTGAAAACAAAAAAGTGAATGTTCATCCCATGAAGTTTGCGTTGGATCACACACCATTTCACTCAATTGTAGAAATCTTCTCCCATTTTAGGAGTAATACTTCCACGCTTCTAGAGTGGAATCAAGTGTGCTGAATGACCACTCCAATATGTTTTCATAGAGAGCACGAGCATGGTGATCACATTTATTGCAAAGCGCATTTCACTCCATTGCAGCGGAATCTTCGCCCATATAGGCGATTATTCACTCTATTAGAGTGAATTCCACCTACATTCTAGGTGCGCATGACGTGGATCCACTTCAATGGAGTGAAATTCACTCTTTTGTTTTTTAGAGAGCATGAAGAGTCGTATACTAGCCAGACAATGACATTTTCCGGAGTGTGTTGTGAGTTGTAACACTATTTTGGATTATTCCATGCCTGGTGGGTCACAAGAAGGCTCTAAAATTATACATTTCCCGGGTTGGACGATTCGCGAGTAGATCTAGCCAATCCGAATGCAGAAGATTCCCATATTCGCCTATACACGTGCCAATGAATAGACCAGTAGGATCACACAGGAGCGAGAAATGATTGTTTCGAGTATTCGCACATTCGAGTGGCTAGTAAAGGCAGCTCAAGTCCATAATAGTAACAAGTGAGATAATTACAAATATTACCTCAAATATTTTTTCTTCTCTGAAGGCTTTCACAGTCTGTTGGAAGGATGAGTAGTGAAATCGCAAGTATGCGTTTGTCATGGACATTTTACTCATTTCGAGGACACGGCCTGTCAAGGTAACGTGCTCTGGAGGTTTGAAATTATTCACTGTTTCGTGGTCAGTAGTTGTTTTGAAACAATCACAGGATTAAATTGTCGCGTCTTTTGTTAACTCAGTGCACATGGGCGCGTGTTGACAAGTTAAGGATGTAACCTTTTACGTAATTGAGCAGGTGACGCCGAACTAACGAATGTGTCTATACGTAAGGACGAGAACGCAATATTGCGTAGTAATTCTCGCTATATTGTACCTTGGTGTCAACGATTTCCGCCAAATATGAAAGTATCTTAACTTGTCGTATTGAAACTCCCCTTTGAGTCGTGATTCGTGATTCAGTGGGATTGAGGAGAATTCCTTGACGGCATAGAAGTACATCAGCATCTAAACAAAACATAACAGAGCTTTTAGTGTGACTGCAATTCCAGGAATTGCCATGAAATTTGTGTTAGCCCATGACAAAAGGTCGGGCTTAAAATTATTTGTGACTAATAAAGAATCTGAAAGATCGTGACTGTTTGACACATGTATTGAGGTTAGTGATGCCAACTGAATGAAACTGATTGCTTTCTAATTACTATCTAACATGTATGTCCAACACCTAGTAACACCTACCTTTTTCACTTGTTGTATGAACTGGCCTGCGTGGTAATTAGCAAAGGCACAACCAACCCCTCGGAGTGCCTCGATTCTTCAGGAGATTCCGGGTTTATCGTCACAACTATTTTTGGACCCCTGGATATAGTGTTTTGAAATTATGAAGAGCAGTGAAGAATACAGTGTCTCGGTTCATGTCGGCAGTCCGTACGTATCATATTAACTAGGTTAGATACCATTTTCACATCCATTATGTGTATGTGAATTCTGTAGCTGGAACCTTCCTGCGTTCACGCGGCGCTTGTAAGCGATCATCCGTCTCTATCCAAGCCTAAGGTCAGTTCCATGATAGGTCATCATCCACCGAATGGGGAAAAGCACTTTGAAAATTAAAAAATGGTGATAATTTTAGTAAATATCATTCTGTGGTTCTGAAAAATTGACAAAAATACATTTTTTCCCCTTTTTTCTGGATAGAGAGGTAGTGGAGTGAAGTGTAGTCACAGTAAGCGATAATCTCTACATACATGAGGATTTTTAATGAGGTTAATTTATCAGATATGATATTATTATCTCAGTTTTCATATGTGCTGATGTTGGTACTATGAGGGGTATTAGGAGTATTTGATTTCACTGAAGACTTTTTAGACCTTTGGGTTTGTTGGGGTGTATTTCCCATGACAACACACCCTTCTTTTGATGTCCCGCGAGTCCACAAAAATGGATGATGAAGTTACTTTACTGCCTTGGCATTCATTGATATTTTTCATGTGCAGTGTAATTCTATTAAACTAATATAAGCAATCATTAATGGATAAACGATTTTTTCTTGCCACGTCCGTCCCACTAGACCATTGTATATATAGATATATAGATATCTCTATATAATTATTATATATATATATATATATATATATAACAAGAGCCAAAACTGTAAAACAACAGATGCTACTTACATGATAGTGCTGGATCTCGAATTCGATCGAATAGCTCTCATTATATATATATCTAATATATATGAATATATATATATATATATATAGATATATATATATATCTATATATATATATATAATATATATAATATATCTCATATATATATATATATTATATATGTTATAATATATATAGACAAGCGCAAGAAACTGTAAAACACAATGCTAATGAAATGATAGGTTGGATCCTGCGAATGATATGCAAAATATGAGTGAGCAAACAATGGTTAGTAAACAGCCGATATATTATTTGCCTTCAGAGCTTTCCGACATACTAGTTTTCTTCGTCAGTGCGGTGATCACAGAAGTGATAAATCGAAAAGATACGGCTGAGCTTTAAGGGTGTGAAGCAATGGTGGGGTTAGGCTAATTAGTGTTTTCGTTTCGCTGATTGAGGGGATACCTTGCGAAATATCTGGTAGGCCAATTTTGCGCTAACTGATTGTCAGGAGCTAATCCTTCGGATATTGATGCTGGGGGAGGCCAATTTTGCGCCTCAGTGATTGACAGGAGATGATCCTTATACCGATTAATACTAATGAAGCACTTTGCGCCTAAGTGAATTGACAGTGGTGCTAACATAGGGAGGGGGTGCCGAGTGGTTCCATTATTTCTTTGTGATGTTAGGTCGTTCCGACTGTTTCAGACCAAATGGTGTATTTGTATTCAGGCCATTCCCAGTAATTTTTCTTTCGCTTCTGCGGAATGGGTCGGACCAATTTGGGTCATGCTCGATGCCAATCACTCTCAGGTTTTCGATGTAGTGACCGTTTTCCTGGAGTGACCAATAGAATAATATAATAGTTATATAGTATATTATGTATATATATATCTAATAGATCTATTAATATATCTATATATATATAGGTATAGTTATATATATATATATATATAAGATATAATATATATATATATATATATATATATAGTATATATATATTATACTATAATAATTATACTATAATATATAATATATATATATAATATATATATATATATAATTATCTAATATATAGTCTATTTTATATATATATATATATTATAATATATATCTATATAATCCTGTTTCGCTCATGCAGTGCGCTCATAGTTGTGCATCGCGACTGAACGATACGAGGTCGCCTCACTTTTCTTCTTTTACGACCGTCTGTCCCATCTACCCATGGATGTTTGGGCTACTATTGACAAACATGTAGTTGAAAATGAAAACTTAAGATAGCTACCACCATTTTCAAAGGAGAAATATGATTGTCTGTCACCTGTACATTTTGCCAATCGCTTTGTTAGTTTTACTTTTAGGAAAGCTCTGAAAATTAACGTCGATCTATGCTAATCATAGCGTGACCTCGATCTTTCTGAACATCTGCGGTAATAAAAAAAATATAAAAAAACCTGTAATAACCTTCAATCACAATGGTTTACTACTACTACTAACTTCTAACCACATTTCTTTCGATTCTCATTGGTCTGGGACCTCCTGAAATAAACTATAAATACACGCAGTATCCCCGCAATTACCTCTTATTTCCCACACTCTAAATGTCTCCTTTGTTTTTCAAATTCCCAGGCTGAGCCTAACCACGCCTGACCATGGATCATCAGATTGCTCTATTTAATACGGAAAAAACTTCACCATCCTGAAGCCGAGACCTAATGCATGACTATAATACAATAGTGACACCTAGTGTACGTCAAGCGTTTCACATGTGCTCGTGCCTGGTCTTGACTGCCTCATCGCTAATCCTGTTTCCACTTTTCTTGAAACTATTTGGTTAGGAAACTTTTTTTCAGAGAATCAGCGAGGCATACCAATTACTAAGACACTCATCAAACGGTAGGCGAGAATCCGAATGTGTCCAAGGAGAAAATGTTCCTGGACGACTTCAAGGTATCTTCGATTTTGCAAAACGATGCATTCCATACAATGAATAACGAAGAGACAAGAGTTTCTCAACAGCAGCGTGAAGATACTTCTCGTGCGCATTACAAAGGGATCGACCACTGTAAATATCTAGATAGTCGAGGACAGGCGTAATAAAGAAAAGAAGGCAAGAAATCGCTTCAAGCGGAGATAATGTATGACGACGGGAAGCTAAAGGGTCGCTGCGGCTGTTGCCTTTAGGTGGTAGCTCCAACTCTTCTCCGGAGAAGTCAGCATGGCTGAAGCTATTACCGACCTTCATTTCCAGCTTGTACACCTGGTTCACAAGCAAACAATCCTAAGAAACATCTTCAATCTCCGAAGTTATCGGAGCCTTCGATCGAGTCACTCTCTCGGATCGTGCGCGCCGTTTGGTCACTGGCGCAGTGCACAGTCCCTCGACCCGATATTTCCGATCTAACCTCGTCTTGAAGTTCCTTGATGGTTCAGGAGATGGGTGCGAAGACAAACGGAGAGGATTGGGCAGTTCTGGCACCTAGTCAAAAAGTTGCTCGTATTCAGTGTTGCTCGAAGTCCCGGATAAATCAGTCACAGCGTCCTTGGAACTACTTGAGTCCTGAAGCTTCCCGAATATGTAGTCCAGATCCGTATTGATGCACTGCAAGTGACACTGCCCCCACAAAGACATATGCGTCCGGATTGAGGAAGGTCAAAAAAAGTGGAAGAGAGGTTAACGATGTTGGTGCCAACAGCATATCTTGTAAATTTGTTCTCTCTGCCGTCTTTCGAGTCGTATTGGGGCACATTGGAGGTCTAGAAATCGCACTTTTCAAGCGCTTCCGGAAATTGTCCAAAAAAACATCAAGAGTACGAATGGCTAAGATAAACTTTCCGAGGACCATTCTGGCAGCTCCGCTCCCCAATGAGAGATTATCTGGCTCTGCCCCGGCTGATCCAACGAAGTGCCACGCGCGAGGACTACTCGCAGCTCCGGTCCTCGAGGGGGTACAACAAGCCACCCGATCGTTTTGTGCCTAGTGCAGTCCACCACGCAAGGTGGATGTCAAAAGATATCTTAACTGTTCCTGAAGTTTTTGTTTCGAAACATTCAAGACGACTTTAATGTTTATTTCCACCACAATTAAGCTTCTAGTCGAGCGTACTGGAAAAAAAAATCGTACAGCTGCGTGCGCTGTCGCTTTTCAGGGACTTCTTGGCTCCGCATAGAGCGCTAAGTAACAAAGATGAGTCTGCGGCAGTGATATGATAACCCCTCACATCGAGCAATGTCACCTAACGCTTGAATTCGGACTCAGATCCGGTTTCGAGCTTGCCAGTTGACCTTCCCTATCCCGAAAGAGCTTGACCTACCCAGCAATTGGATAGCTCAGTATGGTGCAATGAAACTTTCCATATATTCCCTGATTGTTATCTCTGACATTGTTGTCACATGACATTGTATTGGAATCTGAATGAATGGTCGTTTGAAAATGTCCTCTATAAAGTACCATTACATACCGGTACAACACCAATAGATGCCAGCCAATTGTGATGGCAAGGTGTATATAGCTCCGTTAGACTTATAGAACCATGGTAGAAGCCCCCGGTTTTCTGTTACTTGGTAATACTCGCAACTCGCGGTTTTTACAATACAATCAAAAACATCCTTTTGAATTTCTAACGATACCAGTCCCGTCAAACGAGCTTACAAGAACATGTCGTCAAGAAAAGACGGCCTGCTCCATTAAGTCGATCAAGAACGCTTCAATCATTTTCCTCAACACCCATCCTCGCTGACAAGAAATAGTCTCGAGCCCATCCTTTGAACGTTTTTCATTAGCAGCGTATCTTATCTTTCGCAGAAATCAAATTCGCACATGCAACGGAATTCAGGTGAGGTCTCGTCCAACTGTCTAATGGTCTTTTATCCTCTCAACAAAACTGAAAACCTCGTTTAATTCCAAGCTTATATCAATAACCTTCCCTGGTAAGTTTTCCTCCGCCACTGCTGGAATGTTCAAAGCTTTCTAAGTACAAGAGAATGATTCAACAACGTTACCCGCTGTCAATAGAAATGGTAAAATCCTCCATAAATTCCAATAATTATCCGAGGCACGAACAAGTTTTTCTGAAGACATTCTAAGACTCAGAATCAGATTACGCTCAAATAGTTCACTAAATGAGCTGATTCCATTACTCGTCACGGAATGAGAATGAGAATGACTCTTTCTTCCTCGGAATAGGCGAAACATCGCAAACCCACTTAATCCTCTCTGGAACCCCACCATCCTTCTAGAGTAACATCCCTATGAGCTGCATGGTTTTTGTCCATCTGGTTTTAACGCAATCAACGCGAACTACAAAACGTGGAAACACAAGCAGGTGTATCGCTGGGCAAGCCTAGGTAGAACTAGTACGAGTTAAGAATGGGCCATTAATAAGCTTAGGCCTAAGCGTGACGTTCTTCTTCATAAGACGGGTGGCCCTAATTTCACGTCCGAAATGGAATTCTTCTTCCCTCGTGTGTAAGTCAATGAGAAGGTTGCGCAAGAAATCGAGTGCCTACTTGATTTTTCCCCCAACAAATCAGCGAAATGAGAACGGGGAGCAAAAAATGAGAAAAGTGTTCGCTCTAAGAGCGTTTCACCCGAAAAAGATTTGTTTCTTTCTTCTTCTGGGCTATCCGCAGGTCTGAATGTCAGGGGTTGTGAACGTGGAATGAACCAGAAGCATTTACAGTCCGTCATAGGTCCTGCAGTTTTTCTTTAAAATCGAGTCAGGCGTACAGACGACATATACCATCGCTAAGACTAATAGGAAAACAACTAACAACAAGATCATCAGAATTACCACCTAGCCAAGGATCTAATAAAGGACGCAATGAATCTTTTCGATTTTGGCCACTTCTACATGGTGAAACAACCCGAGGAATCCCTTAATATTATCGAGAAATAGCCGTCTCAAAATCTGATTTGGCACCATGAGACTAAATGCTAGACTAACTGAGCTTCAAATTCATTCAGTTATGATAACAACAAAACAAAACCTGAAAACGATAAGGACGCAACAAGTTAGTTTCCTGGTTATTGCCAGAATAACATCCCTTCATCCAACAAGGCTGTTATGTTCATATTACTGCTTTACTGCGCTTATTTCCATGGAATGTAACCCCTCATGACCCCCAGACACTTTGTCAGAACCACACCACAACGGGACCAAAACATCAAATCAAACCGAATACAAATAAGGCCACATGACTTACTGACGAACCCAGAATCCTTCCATCTCTGCCTTCTTAAACGCTGGAAAATTTGAACGGAACAAACACATCAAAGGCTACATTGTACTTGTACTGATACTCTCTATATTGCCCACTGCATTCCAGTATCACTACCAAGATTACAATCCTATGATTTTGTTTTCCAGGTCGAAAAATAGGAACATGAATGAGAAGAGAAAACAGTCCTAAGTTACTCTTGGACTTGGGGTGGGGCAGGGGGACGAGGTCATACTCATTGAACCAATGACCTTTGGCCGTCCTAGACTTTTTTCTTTTTCTCTTTCTACCGCGAGTCTTTTCCAAATACATCAACAGGTGGCAGAGGAATTATATTAGTATGGCCGAGAAAAATTAACGATTAGGTATGAATGTGTTCTACACAAGGGCGCGGCGCGATTTGTGATTGGCGATTGGGGGGGGGACGACAACGATACTATCTACGGAGCGCACCATAGGTTGGCGCGTAACGCATACATCAATTTTCCGTGTTACAGACCACCCTATATTGCAGGAAACGCACTTCCCGTGCCTTATGGAGCGGGACCGTAAGCAGCATTCCTGAACTTGATAACAATTTAGTATTTTAGGAAGGTTCTCTCCAAAACTCATGCCTCAGAGATCAATTTCAAGTTTCTGCTTTGGGTGCTGTGATATTTCTAAAATACGATGCAAGTGAGGTATAACTATCCTGAGAGCAGCACTGGACATGGGTAAAGGGCAAACACCACTACGTTCGCGCCGAAGCGCGAGTTTTCAGGTTATATCCATTTGACCAACACATTGGCCACTGCATGACCCCATCTCTCTGCCTAATCCTTCTACCCTTAGTTTTTATTCAAAGATTAACGGCCCACATTGTTGTTTTCTCTTTGCTGACCACAGGCGCGGTAAGAGGGGGACATTCACTTGGGGTTAGACCAGGTGGCAAAGTTTTTGCACTTTGGCATATTCCATCGAAAGTCAGTCAAAAATTTTGGATATATATAACTTTTCTCCACCTGAATTTTGAATCAATGTCTTGCACGAATTTGTGCTGTTCCCTATGGGCCGAATCTTCGAACGGCTATTTTCAGGCGTTCCCTCCCACCGCACTGTGGTGCCCGCCCCCTCAGTATGTGGCAACCGTTCACGCACCCCCTTTCATCAAAACAAGTGCTGGTCGTCAACCCATGAATTGATTGCTGAATACTCTATTTTATAATTTGCGAAACGCAACAAACACATATATGCCACAAAAATGCACATCAGGTCCCGCCAGTTGTAACTTACCCCATCGCCTCAACCTTCTTCCCTTGAATACAACAAAGTTACACTTGGGTGCATTCCATCGAAAATTCAGGCAACTTTTGACTTAGCCTTTTTTCACTTGGATTTTTGAAATCCTGTTTTTTGATAACGCATTGGAGGCGTTCCCTTCCCCCTGGCCGCATGCAATTTTCGATTCCGCACCGTGTGCCCCCATAGTGTTAGTATGTGCATCGTGCACACAACTTTCAAAAAAGTGTTGCACCCTACCCATGAACTGAAAACAAAACAGATCCCCCATGTTGTAGACCTACCGCTGTCGCCTCAACCCTTTCTCCTCAAGTTAGCGATTTGTATGTGGTTTGTTTATTTAATTAACTGGTCCCGTAGCAGGCAATCGACAACGTCCAATGAAGGAGCCACACACCAAAGCTGGTAAGCCGGTCTTATGCAAACGATGGGGATAGATTTCATTGGAAATTAAGAACCACCCAGATTAATTGCAGGCATGTTTTCTGTTAAGGAACATCATATTGTCTTCATAAGGCCCATCATGTCTGAACACTACCGCGCATGAAATACCCGCGCGCGTATCGCGAAAACAATTCGAAATGGAGCACATAATTTACTCAACTTGATCATTAGGTCACAAGTCAATGCATCTGTTTAATAGAAAAACAGTTACTTTACTACTGCTGGATATGTCGATACAGGTGTCATCAGCGAAAAAAGCAGTCGGGGCTCAAATATTGGGGGGGGGGCGGAGCCAAATGCATTTGGGGCGTTCCCCACCCGAAATCTGGGGGTGGGACGGGCCGTCCCCCCCCGTCCCCCCCAGATCGCCGCCCCTGGTTCTACAACATCAGGGTCTAATGGCAACGTTTTCTAATTCATATACAGACTTCATACTCAATTTTTCCCCATAATTCTTCAATTGCTCTTTCTTTGAGGAATACCCTATCATTCGTGAAAATATCAGGTGTCTGTCCCTTCCTATGGGATAAAATACTACTCCATGTCCAATTAGAACGTAACGCGGGCCTATATAATTTCCACTGAGCCCTATAATCAACACTTTCCTTGTTCCCTTCAATCTTCACCATTAAAAGAGACTATAACAATTGAGATAAGTTTATTCCAAACAAAAGAAACGCTATTACCTGCTAAAGCAAACCAATGAAATATATGCGCATGTCCACTTGATTTATTTTACTCTTCTCATCTCTTCTGAACGACCATAAAACAGCATAGAATTACTAGCTTCTCTAGCTCTCTAATTAACAACTATTTTAAACTGATGAATAACACACTTGACTGACAGTGGCGCTTCCGTCACGGAAAATATCTGATGTTACCCAATATTGAGCTTCACTACTCGCGAAGTTGAAAGACGGGAACGTGGCAGACATTTATAAATATGACACTTCTTCCCGCGTAGAAACAGACTCCCCTTATTTACTTGCCTTAATAAGGTTGACTGTCACCCCTTTTTTCCACGATGACTCAATAACGTTGCTCGTTCAGAAGAAGTGGAAAGAACCCTTGAAACGTGTTTGAGGTTGAGGTTCGTCTTGCTATCTTGAAGTTGAAAAATGAGAAAAGTACCGGATTGACAATATTACCACGAAATCTTGACAATCTTCCATCCATATCATTGCATCAATATTACGTCATATATTCGCTACCGTCCTCTTCAAAATAACGTTCCTTGCCAAGCAACGTCGAAGATCGCCATAGTCATCAAGAATATATAATATCTTATTATTTACATATATATAGAAGAATTGACCGGCGCTCAGCCAATATATCTTGTCGCTCAAGACAGGTACATGAATCTGACGACATGGAAGATAATGAAACAGAAACGCACGAACCGTACCGTAAACCCAACCAAGTGTTGTAAACGTTATGCCATAACGAAGGAAATTCTACTTGAGTTTCCGACCACAAGAGTGCAACCCTCAACAACAGAATCGGAGCTGATTTCATCATGCAGGCACTCGGGAAAAGTCTTTAAACAAAATACCAAACACCCGCCCCCGCTGGCCGGACGTAAACCAAACCCCCCGGATTACGGGTGGGCGGGCGGCGGTAAGGGACAACAAACCACACAAACAGTTGGGTGACTGCCGATCGATCGAACGCCAGAACATCGAAATTCCTGCTTAGTCGTGTACCAGCCCTGACGAGTGTGGACCTGTCCATCGAAAACAAATTTGTAGTGGTCATTAAGATTACAGTTCGACGTTAATTTTTGTTATATTTTAATCTAGCTCTGCTTTTCGCAATCGAGCACTATTATTAGGAATCCGTCGTTTCCTGCGGTTCTCCCTTGCGATGTCGCATTCATATTATAATATATATATATATCTATATATATATATATATATATATATATAAGATAATATATTATTATATATAATATATATAGATTATTATTATATATATATATAATCTAGATATATATATATATATAGATTATATAATCACAGGTAATCATAGGTCTCACTAACGCTTTTTGGCTCCGTCTTCTGGTCCCGTATTTCTATTCACCCATTCTATGAGGCCCGACCCAACTCCTTCTTCACAGACACCACCACTCCCCATCCCGGAACTGTTCTGGATAATTTAAACATGAGTACAAATACCCGCTAGTTCGTATAACAGTTTTCAGAACACGGGTGTTGAGCATTTCGGGGCCAGCTCTTTTGATGGGTTGGTTTTTGGCGAACTGTGCCGCATCATAAATCCTCAGTGACAACAAAAGGATCAAGCTACGAGAAAGACTGTTGTGGAGATATATCCAACTTCAATCGTAGAAATTCATATTATTAGAAAATCTGTTATAAAAGGTATTCAACGCATTCGCATATTCCGTAGAAACTTTAGTAGTCGACAAACGAGTGTACTATCACCATTGGTATTGCATTCTTAGTCCCTCAAACCACGCCTGACATGTGACATAGTATATTGGTGAAACCCTCTCGACCTTTTGTTTTAATCCTCTTTTTTCAATTCGGATGGGCCTATTCAATTGCCTCTAAATTACTACGTTCAGCCCGGTTTTTGTTTCCAGATTCACAAAAACTTGCCTGTTCCTTATGATAATTTGTTATCCCATCTGCTTGGTTACCCATGTTTGTTATTAGGATAGCAAACCGAATCCTCACAACCTTAATAATCAGAGCTGATTGTGTCCGTGAGTTCAGAAATGTCCTGAACACGAGTCCGTAAAATCAGTCCAGTCTGTGGTTGTCAAACAACCCGTATACATCCTCGGCTTCGTCGTTCGCAACCATTCCTCACATCAACACCTTCGGCTTAATCAAGTGTACGATGTGTCTGTACTTGGGCAGCAGTCGGACGAGATTGTGATCCGCTTCCCCGAGATTAGGTTTCTACACGTTATAATCTTTTCGATGTTAGTACCATAAGTCCCATGACTCACAAATCCCCCTCTTGTTGGCAAATGGACGTGTTGCTAGTAGGCTGAGCCGGGTCTTTTCAACGAGCCATGATTAAAGTCCCATTTACCACAATAATGCATCAGGTGATTCCACTTCGCTCATGAATGGCGGGCTTTTTTTTTTTTTCCATAATTAATTAATATATGAAAACATGCATCGTGACACGGGAAAAATACCCTCCAAATATTTATAACAGTTACAATAACTGAATTAGTATAAGCAATAATGGATTCATTAAACCAATACTTTAACCCATGGCACCCAGTATTCCTCCCAGTCCCTTATCAGTTAAGATTTCATATATATTTCTGCAAACCCGAAATATTCTTTCAATGAGTCTCTTAATCCGCAAATAATTGAGAATAATTTTTCACGAGTGTGCACTCGTGAAATTAACCCCTCGCAAAATAATATTATTGACCTAGAATGATATAAATTGAGCATACGGGCTTTCGTTACTTTCGTACAGCCACACAAACATCACCCCAAACCTGTTACTCAAGTGTATATAGCATTGGCCAACCTACCCTACAATATAACTGGCCATAAAGATAAAACAACGAACAGTGGAAAATGAATGCTCAATTGTTTTCAACCGTCGTTCAAGCAAAAATCACATTGGTCAGTGTTGACTGCCTAATTTTATGTCTAATAAGTAGTTACAAGGATAAGACGTGAGCAATTTCCTGAATTGAAACCACCATTCAACCATCGTTGGAACACCTAAATGGAATATTACACATAAAGTGACCAATCATTCTTTGAGATATCAAAATTCTATTTGTTCGCGACATTTTTAACAAGGCCTTAGTAGTCAACCTTTGCGAAATAGCAATAATTATTATAAACGAACGACATGTTACACTCTGCTTTCGAATCTCAGAAGCCCATAAATTCATCACTGGGCCTGGCAGACTGGTATCCCCACTTTCCAAAACGATTCCAAATAGATCTTATCGAATTTATCATCCCATAATATTGCAAAAAGTTTGCTGGCAATTGAAAGTATCAATGCATTCCTCACATCGCAGAAATCGACCTTCTTCTGAAATTAAATCGTAATAATATGATACCCTTTCTTGACCAATGTGATATTAAACTGGATCATTGTCGACCCATACTAAACTATTGTTCCATATAGGTTGATGCAGAATCAATAATGATCATTATTAATAATGAGTAATTAATAGTGGCTATGAAATAGTTGAAAGGGCAATGGAAATACCAATCCTTCCAGAAAGGATTGTCATTACCAACATCACCAATACGTTTAACAGAAATCACCATTTCCATGCATAGCCTTCAGCAATAGTAAACCCGTATTTACTGAGATCCCATGCACCTACACAATTCTTCCTGTATTATTATTCAATAAACGGCAGAAACAAGTAACCTTCACAGCTAAACTGTGAATAACAATAATCTGTCCTTAAGTCCTCCGTTTAAACATAATCGGGAATAATAGGTTGTCACTAATACTATCGGGTTTATTCTTCCAAATCAATTTGAAAAAGAATGATTGAGTTTCTCTTAATAGATCAATCGTGGTGGATTAGGTAAAGTCAACAGATAGTAATTCAATTAGGTAGTGATTTCGACTTTGAAACAGCTACCCATCCCGACCCCACGTCGTAAGATTACGATTACGCCATGACCAAATATGTAATAATCGTCTAATGTTATTATTTGATTTATTATCATGGTAAATCCTTTTGTCCAGATTCAACATTAAAAGTGATTCTAATATAGAGAAATCTTCACCACGATTCCAACAGATATTTCTTTTCGTGACAGAAAATATTAGGTGAGGAGCTTTTCAGACTACCCATTCGCCCACCAGATAGATTTTTTCAGAATTTTCAAGCCAGAAATACTACCAAAAAGATCAAGTCTGTGCAAAAAATCTGGAAAGATCCACTCTAACCATCTAGGTAGAAAGGTCGTATCAGATCTGCATATTGGTCATTTTATATATTCAATCAAACCCATTAAAATTAAAGACCACGGATGGATGTATCTGCATTAATATACATACTCAACACTTGGACAACTAGATTGAAAAGGTAAGGAGACAAGGATCGCCATTGTCTACACCCTCTCTAAATTGTGAAGTAATCACTAAATACCATACCCATTCCTAAAACTGTGTAGTATTTTGTCCTATAAAAAGCACGATCCACTTCATAACAGCGGGCCAAAACCATAAAAGCAATACAAATTTTCAAATAAAACTGAAATAAGCAAATCCCGATCGCATGCTTTTTTCGAAATCGACTGCGAAGAGTAACCCTGGTTGGCGATCTTTCTCCAAGTTAAACATTGTATATAGATTGTACGAACGATGGATAATTTTCATTTTTTTGCCAAAAATCATAAGCCCTCGTCATATCGCAAACGGACCTTCCAATGACTCGGATTCTATCTAGTTAACACCCTTACACATCACCAATCACCAAGGGGGGCTTTTGCCATGTCCAATTTCGAATAATGCCTTTCTCCTCATGGATTTGAAACATTTTGCTATCTGAATGGGCTGAGCCTTGTTCTTGACTCCCGGCCTTGGCAACCGACTCTCCTTTCGGGATGTATATAGTTGTCAAGTCAGGATATGTGAGATCATCCCGTGGTAGTCGAATGTTCGAACTAAAACTGTCAACATTTCTAGCTTGGGGGTGAAAATGTACTTTTACCAGCTGCATTTTCGGTGGCAACCACAAAATGATTGATGTAAGCGCAAACGCTCCACGCTCTCTCCATTCCAGAAGCTAACAAGTCCCGATCGCCCCTGTTTAAAGTTCAATCCCTCTATCCATCCCGACATGGGAGTCATAATGGTTTTCAGTTAGCCATGTTTCGGTGAAAGATAAATGTTGGCATAACGGAAAGTCTGATAAAATCCCACCCCGTTTTTGCGCGGAGTTCTATTTTATTGCTGCTCGAATTGCACGTTTCCCATGATGAATAGTTTAGGAAGAATGGTCTGTGCTTTCGGCACTGTGTTTACGACGTTTTACTACGCCCCCGGCTCGCCCATCTTAACTCGATGATCTCTTTGGGCAAGTCAAAGTTCCATACGGGTGTGCAGTTACAGTGCATTAGTACCAATTAGCACGAGGTTCCAAATACCGGAATACCGTGGATTTCCGGGGGATATAAAGCCCCCGAAAATTGGTGGTGTCCAAGACAAGTTGAACAACCAACACACACACCCGTGTGGGTCTAAACCAGTAATTAATCATCTTGGTCCAGGTTATTACGGTACAAACACGAATCCACAGAAAAATACGGAAAATAGGACAAATCTGCAGACGTTGTCGCACTTAGTGTAGCGCTATCAAAGTCAGTATCCAGCAATCTTCAGGAAAAAGTCGAGAAACACCTTTGAAGAAATATTTCCTACTACACAAATTTGCAGTTATTCTATCAAACCATCCCACAGCTAGTTGTCAATGAACTACCGTGCAAACAACAACACGACAACTCCTTCAATAGACCAACAATAAATACCGATGAATGCCATTTGGGCATCAACTAGTCAGCCTATATGCCTACCTGCAATTATCGAAGACCGATTGACTGGCAAACTAACAAGAAGGAATCTGAGTTCAACCGCACGCAAACTGCGAAATTTTGAAATCACAAGGAAATGGGAATGAAAATTAGAAGAGAAAGTACATATGTAGGAGTTTCTCCTCCTCCTGGGGACCAAATAGAAGACAGTAACAGAAAAAATGAGAGTAACCCACAAAGCCTTTCAATCACTCTGTTAACAATTTTCATGAGTCAAAGAACAGGAGAAACAGATTTTTCGAAGTTCTAATGAAGAACTATTCCTGTCCAATTGCGAACTGTGGGACTAAAACGAAGGAACTTGTAAACAAATTGGAACCTTCCAAAGGAGACTACTCAGCAATGTTCTCAACATGAGATGGACCAATAACAATTTGATACCAAACGATGAATCTTTGATGGTCATCCATAGTAGTACATAGAGATTAACATCTTTCGGTCACATTGAAGACTCCAGGAGGTGCTCTAAGCGAAGATTGCTTCTCGTAAGAGAAGCATTGTGACATACTGCTAAACAATTTGGAAGACCCGGGGACTACTACCTACCTGTTGGGAAAAAAAAACAAGTCCGCAATTCAAGATACCAACAATTACAGTTTCGAAGAAGCAATTACGCATGCACAAATCGTGATACGTTAACCGAGGGTAATCACGAGCATGTCGGAAGTATTGGATGTATATAATGTGATACGGACTAACTACCCGTATCATTGTTTAACAGAACTATCCCCCCTATCCCCCCTCTCATCCACCTAAATTCTCCTCAATTAATCCCAGCAACCATCCCCCATGCCCCACTGGGGTATTGGGACTTTTTACTCTGAAGAATTCTGATATTAACCCATTAGGTTTTGTGTAAATCGCTCAGGGCCACACTAGAAAAGTATTATCTCACTTCTGGTCCCTCCTTCCCAAATCTTTATTTTCCTGCAGATTAAACAGAACTAAATTGTAATGCAAATATATAATTATGTAAAATAATGGAATTTCATTGAACGAGTGGAAAGTAAACTGAAAGCAACCGTCCTTTATTCATGTCAGAGATTTCGTCCTTCATTAGTTAACGAGTCGCATGAGGGGTAAATAGATAACCAAAGGTAACATGTTGTATAGGCCCTCTTAAAAACGTGAAAGGAGTAAGTGACCCTGGACAGATCGAAAGGCACAAATATTATCAGTGTGGGCAAAAACTGATAATAATTAGAGAACTATTTTGACGCAGGGCACCATTACACCATTTATGGAGGTGCATTATACGACTTATCTGTCTTACCTTTGAAGAGATCCCGCAGAGTGGTTCACATTTTCGTTGGCATGATAATCTACTTCTATACTCGGTTTCTCGTGTGGAGCGCCAAACATAGCGGCGCTCTTTGGGCAATTTCAACTGTCCCGTGGCCAACTGACCATAAAAGTCACGTTTTCGAGCTGGCGAATCACTTGAAAGCATACGAAACGTTTCAAGATCATACGAACGAATTATCTAGTTTGTATGTGTGAAACAAAAACGTTCAAATGGCGTTAGATGTATAACGTCCTATATGGGTATTATGGATATAAAAAGAAAATAAAATATATAATAGTCTATATTCGTTGGGAGCATCATTATCGCCTTAGATTCCCCTTTTTCAGCTGCGGGGAGCAGCTCTACAAGTCACCAAGGTCATTCCGTTCATCATTCCGCTCGTTCGTTTGCTCGTTCGTTCGTTCGTCCATTGTGTTCGTCACGTTCACTCATAACTTCTAAGCCGTACATGCGATCAGGTTTAAACTTGGTGGGTGGATGTAGGATGCCACTGGCTAGGTGAGTTACATACATCAGGAGAGGGTTGTCATAATTTTCTTATTAGTTGGTGTTATACAAGTCTGCCACTAGAATTGAAGAAGGCAGTTACAACTTACAAGTGTGTTTGATGAGTGTATGGTTGGGGTAAATTCCCTTTTGGGGTGAGTTGTGCTAAGTACATATATACATGCTAAGCAATATATAGTCTAATAATGGACATGTTAAAAGTCATCAACGGTGAACTATAACCATGGGCCGTCAACAAGGTGGGGGACGGGGGGACTTTTATATCGTTGTCCCCCCCCCCCCCACACTTTTCCAGACGATAATTAAAAAAGATAGGAATGCCCGATTTGTATCACCAAAAACTGATTCATTTTTGTCTAACCAAACAATAATCGCGTTGGAAAATGTCTTAAGTCCACTAATTACAGGTGCGGACCCCAAGGTGAAGAGCTGGACCCGACTAGGGCCGGGAGTGGAAGGCTTATCCATGCTTCATACGGTCCTCGAATTTAAAACGAACAGAGCCAAAAGGGCATAATTTTCCAAGTGTTTCGCGCGCAATGGCGTTTGTCTTCCAGGAGTTTTGTTATGCTGAATATGCGATGTAATGCTTGAAATCATTTTTGTTCACTCGATTCATTCCAGAAGCCTTGGGGGCAGACTGCCTCCCCCCCCCCCCCCCCCCAATTTAGGGAAAAAAACAA
Source organism: Sclerodactyla briareus (assembly GCA_026419785.1). NCBI lineage: Eukaryota > Metazoa > Echinodermata > Holothuroidea > Dendrochirotida > Sclerodactylidae > Sclerodactyla > Sclerodactyla briareus. The sequence goes on along the minus strand of JAODTK010000112.1, from coordinate 432,523 downwards.
AGTGAATACGCGCGCGCGCGCCGGTAGTTTCCAGTGGCTGACTTGTGAAATTCGGGTACAAATTTTCTGCTCCCAAATTGGATGGTCCCGTACGCTTAGGCTTTTTCCTCGATCCCACTAGAGACCGTTTGGTAGACCCCTGAATCCCACGCAAACAAAGCCAGGGTAGAAAGGTAATAAAAAAAAAATACCATGTGTAATACTCAGTAAATCATCTTAGTATGCACAATGACAACTTTTTGTCTGTCTTTTACTCAAATCACATATGTAGATGGGTGCTATTGAGCCTGGCGAGTGCCGTTTCCGTCGATCTGGAGGGTACGGAAATCTGAAATTTTCTTTTTACGCTTCGCGCCAACCCCGGGGGGCCCCCCACTTTTCAAAGCCCCCCCCCCCAACTTTTCGAAACGGTCCGACGCCCCTGCTATTAACTAATCAGAAAAGGGGGAGAAATATCCAGTTCCGGGCCATATAAGTCCTGGAGGTTCAATTTTGTGTGACATTTTGGTTTGAACTAAAACCTTATACACATAGTTACTGACCAGTTGCCGAAATGCTCCAGGTCTTGCAAAGATCAAATGAAATATCTGTTCTAAAAATGTTTGTTTCTGTAATCAGTTGGGAACTAATTAAGTAAACCCTCGGCCTATTTATAGCATACGGTATTTTGCCAGCAGCTACCAAGGCGTTTGCGATTGCGCCTGGTTGACATTACCCTCCATCCTGCAGAGCAGGCAGCAGGTAGAAGGGGACTTGTCTTTCCGCACTGAGGTGGAATGAATGAAGGCAATTGGAAATCGCGGGCAGTTCTGCCGAGAGATCTGTCATCACCTTCTCACTGGGTAGGTGCGGCTGGAGTTAAGTCCTGCGTGGAACTACATCCATGGTGAATCCATGTTTTTTGACTGTTCACTGCGACAGTCTTATGAAACGTTGTGTTGGGTACACATAAAGTTGTGTTGGGTAAAAATAGCAAATATTAGGCCAATGTGGTAGACATGTTCAAAGTCATTCCAAACTTATGACAGATGTTAGTAAAGGTCAATTAAATGTGAACATACAATAAATGTGGAATGGTGAAGAACATGCAGTGTATTTGCCAGAGGAATTTTGCCGTCTGCAGCTATCAAGACGTTTCGACTCTCGTTGTAAGAGTCCCTGGGAATCATTTTTATATCGAAAGTAATGTCAGAAAGTTGTTAGTGTTGCTGTTACTTATCAACAATATACGGAGAACCTGCTTCAATACCACCTGTTTGTGCGGATGCAGTCGGTGTGTTGTCTGATAGTCGTATCGCGGTTGTATCAAAAGAACAGCAGTTGAAAGGCTGTACGGAACACTCATTGTTGTCCCCACTGCCTCATATTACAACTTCAGCCGAGTTCGACTGGAAACAAAAACCCCTAAAGGGAACAAAGGAACGTCAGCTGTGAGTACTCTATACTTCACTATACTTCCAACGTGTCGTGGGGGTAGGGGTCAAATATATTGTTAACATTCAAATGGTTCCACAAATGGCGTCCGACGAGGTAAAGTTTAGTCTGGAGCCAAAACGAGAATGAACTGGCTACCGGAAAACCTCGAATTCAAAAATAAATACAATTTTGAGCTATTGGTCGCAAACCGGCTCCCCAGAAGAAAAATCCTAACTTAATGATTTCATTCTTTGTAAATTATTTAGGACTTTCAACTCAACCATAGACAAACTCGTATACATAACAGAGCCGTAAAAGTGTATATCGCCATATTGAGTGTCGCAGTGACTAATATTCAACAGTAGATTCTCTGAAGCGAAGTCAAATCAAGTTAGTCAGACCAGGGCACGTATGTTAGATACTGAGCCCCATATCATTCACTCTTAAAAATGTTTTGTGACTAGCAGACCTATTGTTGTTGATTTCCTGCCAGAAGACCAGCATAAATAACAAACTAACATAGAAAATCGCCTATTTGAGGTGAAGGGGGTTGAGGCGACAGGGGTACGTCTACCACCTGGCGGTACTTTGCTGAAGTTGTGAAGCATGGGTGCACGGTGCACATACTACACTATGAGGGTACCGGTGCGGCATCGAAGATGCAACCAGGGAACGCCCCAAATCGCCTTGTCAAAACGACATTATTCAAAATTCAATTGAAGAAAAGGCTAAGTCCAAATATTGCCTGAATTTTCGATGGAATGCCCAAAAGTGTCAACTATGTTGTTTTTCAAGGGGAGGAGGGTGAGGCGACAGGGGCAAGTCACCTGACAGGACCTGTGAATTTTTGGGCGAATATGGTCTAAATGAAAATTTGAATAGAGTATTCAGCAATAACTCATGGGCGCGACCATTTGTTGAAAGTTGGGTGCATGCACTGGAGCCTCCCAGTCAAATTCAAAATGATTGATAGCCAGGGGTGACCTGACTCCCAAAACGAACTGTATGACAGATGACAGTTTCAAAGTGTTCCGAAAGTGTTTCATACCAGATTAGGGCAGTGAGAGTAGTGACTGTGAATATTATTGCTTAAACAGTGATAACTGTGCTGACGGATACAGCAGTTTGATAATTTTGGGCTCCTGTAATAATGTTGTTGTCATTTTTGTTAAGAAAAAAAAAAACATTCGTGTGGCCCAGTCACCCAAGGAGAAAAACTGAGGAAATACTGAAACAGTGATAACCCATAATGACAGAAGCCAATGTGGTTTAATCTTTTGAGACTAGTTGTGAATGAGCGCTATTGGGTCATTTTCCCAGATACATTCATGTGATGCAAGGTCAGAGTAAAAGTCAATGAGGGTCCATTGACCTTAGTTTTAAGTGCAAAATTAAATTTTTTGTTGAAGACGTGTGCTGTCTTGTGATACTGTCCTTAGTATTACATTAGTGAGAGTAATGTCCTGGGCTGTGAGCAGTAGGGCCTTCCTTCAGAGACGTGGTGGTGCCAGGCGGTAGCGTGCGCAGATGTGGCAGCGCCCTTAATCCACCCCCTATCCCCTACGTACTGATCCAACTGTTTTGTCCCCAAAACACCAACGTATCTAAATTTCATCTTCCTCCCAGATGCACCTAGAGGTGGGGGTCATGTCCTCCCTCTCTATGCATGCACACGGGTGTAAGCATAGGCATACAGGGTGTAATATTAGTTGGGGCAAAAGTCTTATTAAATAGACTTACAAGTGGGTTCATCATAACTGTCCTCTTTCCCCATATCCCAGTTTGAAATTTTGCTTGAAGACTGATTATCCCCTCCCGGCTACTGGAGACATAGAGATACATCGTTCTTTGAATCATTTCATGCCATTTAAGTCAGCAATTTTGGAAACCAATCTCATGAATGCGTGATGCGTTATAGTAATTATAAGGCATGATTCTTGTAAAATTGATAATGCTCAATAGGCTTATAGATGTAATGTTCTTCTGTTAGCTAAGAATGGACCATGGACTTAGTATAGGAAGCCATCCGCAGATTTATGCCAGTGAGCTCAACATTATAGACACAAGTTTGAGTAGTGCCTGATCCCACTGAAATCGTCTTTGGAATTTATATTGGATTGCTCTCAGCACATAAAACAAACTACATGCTACTTTATACCTTGGTACATGTTTTTTTCAATTTGATGAATTCATATCCCTCAAGGGGTGACGCATAATTATACTCAAATACCAATACCCACACCAGCTGCTTGTTTCGTGTGCAGTTTTGTGGAGAATAACGTGTTCTACACAAACAGGTAGTTCATTGTCATACAATTGCGTAACCTGGGTGGGCAGGCATAACATATTAGATACGGTATTTGTGTTATGTATATAGTTTTGCTTAGGTCAGTACCCACCCACCATGTTTTGTATTAGAACTGTGGTCAAGGTGATATTGATATCGTTATTGTGGTCCTAATCATTGGGGCGATTATTTATTTGTAAGATTTTCTCTCTGTTTCACCATGTCTTAATGTCCGTCAACGTTGTTGATGTCTGAGTTCGTATCCGTGATGCTAAACTGAGGCATGCGTCGACATAAAGTGGGCAGCACCATATACATCCTGTTTTCGTCGTCCTTCATCTGACTATCCCAGGACTGTGAAGGTCCTGCGTTATTACGCAATGCCGATTACGTCAGACGGTACAGCTGCAGACAGCGAAACCGTTGATTGCGGAGTTCGGAAATATGGACTAACGTTGGAGGCCGTTTTTAACTCTACAGAGGGACTTGTATTGAATTGGGTTAGACCTATAGATAAAGTCTTAATTCCACTCGTTGCATCACGCCTACACTTGTCAGGAAGAACGTCGATTACCCTATCCACTTCGAAAAGAAGGTTAGCGATATTCCCCGATGTATGGTTGTACAATTTTATTCAATTAATGTTTCAAATCCGGAGAGACTGCACCTAAAACAACTGCGTAACGTGGATGCAATTGATGGCGACGGCAAGTGCACGAAATGACCATTCACCTTTATAAGTGTGGCATATTATTATTTACCACGAATCCGAATTCTATGCGAACACAACAATACTGCTATCGACGTGGCTTTCCTCCCGTGATTTATCATCAAAGAACATTTAACCTGTTAAAAATTATAGTGTGTAATAACATAGAGTTAACTCAGGAGGGTGTTACGGAGTACCATGTGTTTGTTCCTAATAATGTTTGCCTTTTCCGGGTATTCACTTTACAAACACCTGGCTATTTCGCCTAGGAATTGGGCCCCCAAACCTAAATGTTGACCCGAAATTGACCGGGATGAGCTATAGTTGCTATTCGTTGCTATTAAAATGTCATTGATCTAAGGCCTCTGAAACCCAAGCTTCCAGAAAATTATCGTTTCGGACGAAGATGCCTATGTACGTCGTTATGGTAACGAAGTGTGAGAGGTGTCAAACCTTGTCGGGGCTCAGCTGTTTCCTACCCGGCAGGACTGGCGGGGGCTAAAGAGGCTGATTATCTTTCGAATACTATATATAGGTCGATATGAGTCCAATTATTTGTTAGTATTATTTGCTGAATCTAGTTGATACCCTAACGTTGAAATAATCGCGTGTTTTGCTCGGAGTTATTACTGTGAGAATTGGCAAGCATGGTTTACAACCCTGGATAAAAGTTAATTACTGAGGGATGGAGCAGTCTGTTGCAAGACCCGATTTCTCTGCACTGTAAAAACAGGAGGATATCATGCCACCTGTGTTAATGAAACCTGGTATCACAGGTCCTTACAGGACACTGTAATCTTCAGAACACTTTAAAACCCTGGATCGAGGCAAGGAACATCCTTGCTCGAAATGCTGGGAATGAAGAGGAAAACCCTGACCACTATGTAGGCAGGTGTTCCTTTTATCAGGCTATTCGAAACGATTGTCTGAAAGTTACAACTACCACATACGAAATGTGGTCGAGGCTACTTATAAGTAAACTGACCTTGTACTTGGTGCAGACAGAACGTCTCACAGAGTATGATGACCTGTAAGAGCAATGCAGCTTCAAAAGTGTTCATTTGCAATGGGCCCATTTGTGGCCTGCGCAATGTGTCAGATATGATTGGATTGTCCGAACCACCCTTCCCTAATATACTAATATTACTGTAAGAACGCTGAAATACATGCATCCCCCCGCAAACACTGTACAAGTGATACCTATAACTGTTGGCCTTGTTAGCATGTATCAAATCACCGTTTGCCATGTATCAAATCACCATTGGCCTGTAACCTTCCAATCAATTGCCTCATTTGTCGCCAACTCCTTTTCCATAAATTGGAGATGATGTAATGAATCCGCACAACAATATTTGGGAATCATTATTTTTTCGTGTATGCTAGAAATCCTAATGACTTGAGCATAAGCGAAGAAAACAAACTCTCTCGCTCAACTCATCGTGCCATAGCATTTTAAGAGAATTCATTCCGTATGAGATGGCAATGATTGCTTTCTCGCCAGTCATTGAATATCACCCCAGGGGGAGACGGCCAATTCTGGGTGTATTCCTTCCGACCTCAATCTATATTCTCACTTACCCCACGGTAATGCTTATCAGTCACTTTGGGAAGATGTTCTTATCCGGAGGGTCTAATTTTCGCTCGCACAATTTCCATTAGTTTACCACTGTCCGAGCGATTATGTTTATTCATGTTCCGGTAGTTTTTCTTGGAAGACAACTAGTATTGCCAAAACTAATTACCTCATAGAACCAATGCAGGTTATCATTCGTTTCTATGGTAATGTAACCTATCTATGGCGATGAACGAAAAAAAAATCGCTGTGGCAATTTTGAAGCTATTTGAGGAAGACACATTGAGTATGAGCTTCCTACTTGAGGCCATTGGAAAGGTTTAAAAATTCTCAAATAGCTGAGAGTTTATGCACTTCTATGGAGGTGCTGATTCGTTGATAAAGTCCATACCATAGTGAAAAAACAAAAAACAATCTTGAATGTGAACGGTCAGTTAATCAACTATCCCCCACCTATGATGTAATCTCGAGGGAAGAACTAAAGCAGGTACCGCCGAAAAGGCATTTTCCGTGGACATGATGAAGGATTCGCTGCTGACACCAACGTGTAGTACCTAGGTCCGCCCACTTGTCAGGCTCTTATAGATGATCTCCGGGAAATATATCATGAAAACATAAAACTAACACAGCTGTAGCGTTCCAGTGGTAATGTGCATAGCAAGTTATGAGGCAAATTTTGATTGGGATTCTTCTGACGATATTGTTTTCGTCCACTAGTTCAGTGATCAATTGTTCATTTAAGGAAGAATAGGAGGCCACAACATACATTTATCAACAAAAAAGTTTGTAGCAATGATTAGATAACCAGTTGAAAGAGCTTTGCAAAACCGGTGTGATTCCTAAAAGTGCTACTCATGCTCATTAAACCATTATATTTTAATGCGGAATATATATTTACAGCACCTAGTTACTGGATAAGGATGTCCCCTCCGTAGGAACGACAACTCCAGGAAATAACATTTTTTTATTTGTTTTTCACAGAGTGGCAACGTTCATATCATTATTTAGAAACGCTGTATATAGGGAGCCTGTACATTTGTTTCTTGGTCAGCCTCTATGACCAAGAAACAAGAAACGTCCAGTCGGTCGAAAATATTCCAGTGACGAAAACGTATTTGATTTTTTTCTCATCGCAATTCGATTTCTGGACAGGGCCTAACACGCTATGCATTGTTACATAACCTCCACCTTCCTAACCCCGTCATCCTCACATTTAATCATACATAACTCATTGAAAGAGCCGTTATCTGGATTATCGTCTTGCAAAACCCTTGAATTGACGAGTATAGCCGTTGTGGAAAGAATATCCACGAGTGGGTAATAAGTTCTGTATTTAGCAAGCAGGCAGAATACCAGACTAACCATCAATTTCACCACTTCACATTTCTACGATCCGCGAGGTCTTCCGCAGTTTGGGTGTTTCTTTCTTGGAGGAGGGGGGGGGGTGTCCTCTTGGGAGTTGAATCATAACAATTGGGGAGGATGTCCCTCGTGAATGGGAATTGTCGTTGACTATACGTCGAATATCTGCTGGTCGGCCATCTTGAAAATTAGCTCTCCGTACTGTCAGGACAGACAACACAATATTTTCCAAGCTTGAAATGGGCAAGAGCAGATATTTTCAGTCGCATAGTGTGACCTAATTTTGAAGAGAAAAATCCAAGGTAGCCGCTAATTACTGGCCAATAGTTGGTCCGTCGCACTTTATTCAATCTCCGCTCGCTAGTCGGAAGAATTCATCCCACACACTCAAAGTGAGAGAGGAATTATGAAAAATGACAATGTTTTCTTCACAATTTGATAACTGACTAAAATTGGCTCTGAAATACTTGAATTGACCGTTAACCAGGTATACCGATCATTGAGGTGTCAACTCAAAATACTGCGCAGTGTTTCCATTGTGCAAAGATATGACCACTTCTTTGACCGGAAAAAACAAGAAAACAGAGGGGTTTGGCATTTAAGCCCGGTTGTTTCCTAGTCCCAGGGTCCATTCACTTCGCAGGAAAATCTCAAACATAACCAAAATTGATTTCGCATAGTAAGGTAGTGATGTGCCCTCTGGTCAGACAGGTTCAAAATATTAGCCTTAATTTACACCCAACAGTGAACGCGCTACTATTCCGTACCCTCCTAGATAATGTAGGGTCTATCATTGTTTCAGTCATGAGCAGCATTGTAGCTAATCGAGTACAGACTAGTCCAGTAGTTATCACTGACACAAACTATTCATCTGAAACGGTTTAATTAATTATCTCACTATCGTCATTGGTACTGCACTCATCAGTGCTGCAATCTATGTGGTTACGCTGTGGGAGCAGATTGGGCAAGGGTGACAGTGTGTGGTGGACCAGTCGCCACTTTCTTCCCTTTCATTACCCCTCAATCATGGCTTTCTGGGGAACGGGTGTTCCAGCGACTCCAGCAGTGGATGTGGCAGTATGCGATATAGTTTGTTCTCTACATTAGCGGACAGTGGTTCGATGTGTCGTCATCAGGATGACCTACTTTTTCATTCTGTGCCACCTGAATGCTCTAGACTGACCACAGTAACGCGATCATCATTGTAGATTCTGGACAAGACAAATGTTCTCGTATCTGCCATGACTTCGTCTCGCAAGTCCAGTCTTTCGCTACCCCCTTCCCCCCCCCCCCCACCCCCTCTTCAAGTAACTCATGTGCCTCTGGATCAGTCCTCACTTTCTGCAGCAGTTCTGCAGCAGCACATTTGGCAACTACCAGTGGAGAGGTATGATGATCTTTGCCACATTTTCGGAGAGCATGGCAGAGCAATTACTAAACTCATTCTCGCGTTTGATTTTCAGGACCTCTTGTAGCTGATGTGACACAAATACTGCTCGTTCGTCCACGTCCGTATCCTCGCTGTCTAGAACAACTGCGTCGTTGCAGTTCTCTATTCTTAACTTGGCACCACATAGGCGGTTAACAGCATTGTGTCTGCCTCCAACTGCTTGAAACTTAAGATCTCACTTGTCGTGCCTGTGTTCAGGTTGGTTGACGTCTCGCCCAAGCAGTAAAAAAATGTCGCATCCCGCTCGATCAACCAGTGATGCCATGTACTCCTTCAACATCCTTTGTAGTCTGACCTTGATCCTGAGCCAGTCATGTTAGTGATACTCATTGTTTAACTGTGGCTGCACCAGGAAGAGGCGTCGTCGGGAGACATATGGGATGTGAACATGTTTGACTGCCCACGGTTATGCTCATCATCCTTGATGATGAAAGGACGCCATATGTGTCATTCACGAGTAGACTAGGACGACGCTGCCGTAATCCATTAGTCCAACCCAGCTTTTTCTTTTTTAGCCATCCCTCTCTGAAGCCTCACGATCCTCAAGTGTGGGAGTAGCCAAGCGCCAGATCGGCCCCATGTCCACGAGGGCAATGTATTTTTGTGTTTTTTTCCGAGTGTAAACATCTTCCCCTTACAGGTTTTTGCGCATGGACGCCATCAACATCGTCTTGGCCGGCACTCATCTGTCACTCGTCCCCCAAGCGATGCCTCCAGTTCGACGGACCCCGATTCGTCTACAAGATCTAATCAGTAACGCCATCCCAGACCTCATCCATGTATCTACTCTCGTAGATGCACTAGAAGAGTCGCGGATCTGCTATCTCGCGAAATTGTCTTTCCCTGACCTAAAACGCTGTTCACACTTGTGTGGAGTGTTCACACTATGTGATAAAGATGTCGTACGATACTTTTAGGCGGACGTCTCGGCCGCCTAACACAACGGAGAGAGTGTGTGGGATTTTGAGGTTTAGTAAACACGTTTTTCCTTTTGTCGCTTCAAGCGGTGAGATTTGTAATTTCAAAGCAATTCGAAGCCTGTGTCTTTCTCAGTACTTGTAGTTATAGTGGTTTATCGACCCGCTATGAAGCGAACAACAACAGTAACTACCTTTTCTCTTGTCGTAGAAACATCACTCGCAAATAGGGACATCTGATTATAACCGTTTTCTACAATCCATACATAAATTTTTTCACGATTGGTTTTCCCTGCCCAACACACAATCAACAACGGGAGGCGCATGCCTGGATGCACTTGGGCTGCATCCAGCCGCCGCTTCCTCACCCTTCATCCTCTGATCAAGTGTCCAGGCTGACCTGTCCCTCCCCCCCCCCCCCCCCCCCCCCCCTCCTAACTATCCAAAGTACCAGCGCAGCTGCGCCAACCATGGGCTACTTGGCCGGCCGGCGGACTGCCCTAACCCAAGAAGTCTCGTGGAGACAGAACACGGTGGAGGGGATCGTTCACCGGGCGGCGCGCCATATACCCAAAGGAGCGCAAGATCACCTAAGATCAGACAATAACCATTCCTGCCTACCCTTTCGTTGACACCCAGTTTATTACATCAATATCCGAGAATACGGCGAAGTGTGTTAGCCAAGAAAACATTCAGGTCTCTCCGTTTCAGTTCAACAGTGAGCATTTGCGCCTCGCTGGAATATAAGAAGACTGGAAGCACAATTGAGCTGAAAATCGGAGCTTGGTTACTCTGCTCAGAATAAGCATGTACAAATAATGACAACGGCTCACCTTTGTACCCTTTACTTCCTCCCGACCTGCCAATACGATTAAATGGCGTTAATTCGGCATTATGCCTCTCCCTATAGCTTATCTCCGCTGCCTTCTTCGTTCCCGCCTTTTAGCTATGGTGTCACTGATATCCGGGGGTTTGGATGCCGACGAAACATGACCCTCCCCATTACCTTGCTGGTCACGCAACCATTGTATATGGGGAGAGCATCATGTATTCGAACTAAAATAATGGTTTCGTAGGTCTCATGCATGCGGCAAATAGGCGGCAAATAGGGCCGAGAAGCTCAATCAGAGACCAATGTCTTCCCGGATACGTCACTACCCAATACATTAAACAAAACCCCCATTTATCACTAAAACGCACTTTTCATTACTGCATTGCGCATTTATCGCATCGATAAATTGATCTACGAGAAAGTTAAAATATTTTAAACTTGACGTCCGATAAGTCCATCGTAACGTGTCACATCGTATCGTATCGCACAAGTGTGAACACTCCAATTGAAAATAACAATCCTCTTCCTCCAATGTCTAGCGTGTGTGAATACAATGCAATCTGGGTAAAAAACAGTGTTGTGTTTTCAAACTATTATGTCGGTCTAGACGCGAGCCAGGTATTAACAGTATGATCGCTGATAATACGACAGTCAATCACGGCATTATACGAAGAAACCATTTCGAGGCATATTGATTAACCTGAATAGAAGCCGACTAACTTATCGACGCTGGATTTCAAAGACTTCCGGATGTACAAGGGGCGGAAGCCGAACACACTTTCGCATTGAAACATTGGGGGTCGGATGATTGAAACATGTTTCCGTTCTTAGAAATGTGAATGAATAATACCTCCAGAGAGGAACGTTCCGGATATTTTTTATTCAATCTACTAGAGATCATATTTCGAGATAGATCAGATGGTAACAGAATGAATAATATAATAAACATTGGATCAATGAATCGTAAAGCAGTAAGCTTTCAGTTGAGCCCATTCTGAAAGAGCGGCGGAATTTGGAAATTGACCAAATGTGCATGTTTTTAAACTATGTTTTTTAAACTAGTCGAAAACCAATTTCGATGGCCGATGGCGGCCATTTTGAATTTGGCTACTGACGACTTCCGCCCACTTTGGCTTATTTTTTTCATTTGACCTTCGAGGAGGCAAAACAATCAAGAACCCCATCTCAGCTCCCCAAAGTCACCAGGAGACCCCAACTTTGTGTCTGTGAGGAACGGAAAGCAGAAGAAAAATTTTATGATAACGTTGGTCGACCTACTCTATCCCGCTTATCCCACCAATACACCTCGTTTTGTATTCAAAGTTAGCGGGGAAATCCATCCCTACGGCGAACCAAAACTGTTGGTTCAGCGGAACACAGATCTTCCACAATGGATATGGGTGGCGGGGGAAGGGGAAATATCAAAGAATGGAAGGTTACTACTAGAGTTTCTTCGAGAATAAGAACAAAATACGATAGTTAATCTTGTTCGACCACTAATGACCTGAAATGACCTCAAGCTTTGTTGAACCAGTTGTATAGTACTCCATCATGTCTCATTCAAATTCGACAAACTGATAGTACTACTTCTGCTTCTGCTTCTGCTTCATACTCGTTAAAAGCCCCTTTCGGGTATCACAACGAGGGTGTTGGTACGCAGCGCAGCGATGCTAGCAACAAAATATGGATGGATAATCTCGTCTTGAACACCTCACGATTAGGGCTCTCTTTGAGGTTAAGAGGAAGATCGTTCCATTTGAAATGTCCTGTGATAGAAACTATATCGAAAGGCTTGATAATTGTGTGGAATTTGCATAAACGAATACCGTCTCCCGGGTCTCAAATGGGGGTTATATTCTAATGGAACTGCCACCAAGCCATTGGTAATTTGATAGAACAAAACTAGTCTGGCCATTTTCCGTCTTACAGACAATGTTCTCATCCAAGGTTGTGGGGGATTTCCGTAACACTGGATCTGATGCGGAAGTCACGAGTCACAAAACGGGCGGCTCTCTCGGATTTTCTCAAGATTGTCTTGTTCGGAAACCTTATATGGGGCCCCAAATATGAGAGCTTATTAGGGTTAAGAGCGACACAGGGAAACATAGGCCAATTCTCGAAGTTTGGGAGTACAAGAACGTAAATTCCTATTAAAAAACCAAGAATTCTACTCGCCTTTGAACAATCTTGTCAATATGAGTAGAAAAGGACAAGTCGTCAAAAAACATCTCACCCAGATACGATCGTGTGCTGGCACCACTCAAGAAGTTGCCGTAAATGGTGTAAAAAAAGACAGATTTCGCCCCACACGCTTTTTGAAGACAAAACAGCAATAGAGGGATGAACTTTTAGTATTCAAACCTTGCCAGGTTTCAAGAGATTTCAGATCCTCTTGAAGAATGAGATGGTCCTCGAATGAGTTAATTGGTCTGTACAACAACGTATCATCAGCAAATAGCCGTATTGAGATTTAATATGGTGTGTTATGTCGTTTATACAACGAGAAAACAGAATAGGACCAAGGCAAGTGCCTTGTGGGACCCCAGAATGGACAGGAACAGACATTGATGCAACACCATCAACGACCACACTTTGGGTTCTGTGAGAGAGAAAACTGTCAATCAACGGGATAGGTCTCCCGGATTCCATAATGACCTATCTTAGCGAATACAAATTAGCACGCCTTGTCTTTACAGTATAACTTTTTGAGACTAGATACACCCACCGACAAGCGCGGAGAATATATGGTAGTCAATGAAGTCACAGGGATGCTCACATTTCCCAACGTTTATTTACCATTTAAAGTATGCTATCTCGCGGCAAGTTCGCTTGCCGTTGCTGATCTACCCAAAACGCCCGATATGCCGCGCGTAGGTGATCTCTATTTTATATGTGGAGCGTTTCTAGGAAACATGAAAATAAATAACAAGAGTTAGATACGAGTTTCTCGTTGTTATGTACCACAACCTGAAGTGCAATGCACGATTATGATTAATGGGCTCAGCTAAATAAAGTCGAACCGAGGCAACGCTATGATAGTTCAGCATAACCAATTAGTTATTCTTACTATGCCTATGACGTTGTCATCTTGCCCGGATATTTGAGCCAGTTAGGCCTGAAAACCCAGCTATGTGCATCACTGGCGTCCATTGGTCAAACCGGACTTCAGGATTATTTCATGTATATTTCAAACATTTATCAGGTGCCTAGCCGTCTACCGTATTGGCAGTGACGGGCCCACGTGTGGTGCGTTTGTTCTTTTATGGCTTCTTGCCAGGGCTACTCCGGCGTGAACACGCATACCGCCACCTCAGGCATAGAAAAAACAATTGTAGTCGAATCACTAAATTCTTACATATGTTTTATCACTGCGGGAAAAGGCAGCTTCAGTATGGAGGGTGGGATTGTGTTATATAACCCCCCCCCACCCCCTTTCGGAACCATTGCGTGCTTGAAGCGACACCATGAATGGAAAGGGGTGCGCATAGAGCCGTCCCAGCAGGTGTCCCCAATCGAAGACCTTGAACATATTGTCCAGAACTAACATTTGTCGTTGTTTGTTGTCGATTGCATTCGAAACAAAGAGTGCCTCCTCTGATAGACTGTCCAAAATTCTTGTTAGTGTTTTACCCATCAACCACAACCCATCAAATAGTTCTTTCTGGCGTACTCGAGTGTGATGATCACCTTGTGCTCGCGATCTGTGCTGTTGAGATCACACCAGAGTCAGATCTTCGTCTTCATTAACAGACCCCGCAGTGTCGATCGCCTGCAAATATCAAATCACAAAATGTTTTTCCTTCTTCGTAACAGATGTTTATAACTCAGAGAGGTTTTTTTGTTATCCGCGAGGAAAATTGCTATTCATCTCTAGATGTTGCGCTGTCAGCAAGCCTTGTGCAACTACATAACTTAGGTAGGTTTTCAAAACGTCTCGTTGAGAGCAATTTTTTGTAGTGTATTTCATTTCGATTTGCGGTTTCCGCGTGAATATATCTAACGGCTACAGGAACTTGTACTGTATGGTGCACTTGCTATAGTTGCCATTGCCTACTTCTGAGGGTGCAGCGAATGGATGTTGCTTCCCAAAATCATCATTCTTTCATTCTTTTTTCTTGAAACCCTGTACAGGCTGGCTAGCCCCCCCCAACAACATCAGCCACCTGTGAAAGACTGTTTGCCTCTATCACTATTCTGTTCGAACAAATATTTTTTGCAACGGTTCAAGCTCGGTCCAATGCGTATATTGTTTACCCTCGTATTCACGTTATCATGAGATGACTGAACTAGGAAGCTATATGTTACGCGACGTAGGTTGTTATATCTCACGCCATTACATTTCGAGAGTCGAGGAGTTTTTCCCTTAGAATACCAATAGGAGGGAATTGTCGCTCGGAAACAGGGTCCTTCAAAATCTGAGTGACCCACTTGTGAAATGAAAATCTGCTACAAACAAAATCTCTCGTCTCTGCCTATTTTGTTCGTGTTTCAATTGGTTCCTGCGGAGTCACTTCCCCCTGCCCCGCCATGTACTTCTATGTAAGACTCACAAAGCTCATTACCTTTTTGGTAAGCGATTACCTCGATCGAAGTTTTTGCATCAACCCTACTTTTCTTACTGAAGATGATCGCTTGTTATCATCGACTAAATTCGAATTGTTAAATCTTTTCAAGATGGTTCCATAATTTCGTAACAGTTTTTCCTATTATTTATTTTTAATTGTTATGAAGACTGTATCATATTTTCTATGTTAGCTGTCGCCTGCTGTAGAGCCCCTGGTCTGGTCCAGATTAGGTGAAGCCAGAATAGTCAAACCTCTGCAAATAATGCTTCGGGAGTCACTGGATTGAACGTCATAAGGAAAGAATAAAAAAGTCAAATATAACACCATTATATGAAACAGGACGCGTTCAGGGGCATCGTATATTGATAGATGCAGTTGTGAGACATTCGGGAAGAATCAACTTTCTTAGACACCGAAGTCAGACGAGATCGACGAGGACTATTTCAAGAGTATGATGTGTAGATATACTGTAATATTTCGACAGAATGTGCTGATGGAGGCGTCCTAGTAAATGAGAACTACTTGGACTTTCGAGAAGCCTTCGCAACTGTACCTCCGGAAAAAGACGAAATTTTGAAGTATGGATCATCCATTATGGCGACATGTACTATCCGCCATCTGTAGTTTGCCTATTGTTCTTATTCACTCGATAATAGGATAAATACATCGTACAGAGTTACATACAAAGTTGCCCAACGTCACGGGGAGATCCCCAAGGTGTTGCTCTTGTCAAGGTATCCGGGAACTGGTGTCCTGAGTAAGAACCCTCTGTAATGAAAGTATTCCGGAGAATAAAGCCATTTAATTACAACAATCACTGTTGGCAAGCGTCAAGGAGAGATATACATCAGTGAATACTACATTCGTTCCCATGGTAATGAGCAGGTCGTCGCTCTTTCAACGACTTTTCAATAAAAAAAGGGTACAGGTAAAGTTGAAGCTGAATTTGAAGTTCCTGCATAACGTAATCGCTGATTGGTGAATTTATCAAGTCAGGGTTTCCCCCAACGTCTTACTCATTGCTATCAACATCCCTCCCCTCTTGTTACAAATGGATAAGAATGGAACAAACAAATGAGGCAGATCAGGGCATGTGAGGCGAATTACCTCTCAATCTCATGCATATTCTTCTAATCAGGCTGCATTGACTAGCAACTGGCTCTTCTCGCATCGCCGGAGACTTCATCACGCTCTCGTTGTTTGAATAACAACCATAAACGACAACGCAAGCAATAATCGCAGAAAGAAAATATATTGTCCTTGATGGGTCAAGGGCATAACTCGTACAGAAATAATAATTCCACAGGCAAAGTTTGCCTGTATATTTACGCTTTTATGCGTAACAGTGAGAAAGTACGAATTCGCAATCGACAGTTTGCAAGAACGAACAACAAACCCCGTAAAACTTCAAATGACACTGTCGATGTTAATATATGCAGCAAGCCCATTGTGTTATATAGTTAGTTATTTCCCGTTGAGGGAGATAAATACAGTACAAAGGTGCCGAAGGGTGCCGATGCCATTCATTGAATTTGAGACCGATGATGACTCTTACATAGTCAGAGTAACACAAACCGATATAGGCAGAAGTGTCTGAGCATATTTACACAACATACAGTGTGATCCACTTCATGCAGTTTCTGCGCTATTTACGCTTGGAGAGTCGAAACATGTACCAAACCTCAACCTCAACAGGGACGTTAAACTCATCGTGCAGCTAGATTGTAATCTAGAAAACCAATGTTATGCCGAATCCTAGCTAGACAACTTTTCCGTTGAAAATCAGACATAGCAGGTTACTTAATCCGGACAAGAGGTGAGGTGATTTTCATGATTGTTGAAGTTGACTAATTCCGAGACGACGAGCTGTATACCCTAACTTTTCGTATTTTTTAGGAGCAACTGTATCATCTACACGAGACGATGGCCGTATTTGGAAGGCTGAGTTGATACAGTTCAAGAGATATTTGCTATGCAACGACCTACTGTTTCATTATAAGGAGTAATAATTTTAAGCATGGCACGAGGTTTGCTGCGTAGTTTTTTCTTGGATTTGAATCGACCCCGGTCTCTATTCAACTCTTCGAACAATAAAATTGCAAAAAACCAATACAGGTATTTATTAATATTAAATAAAGCGCCTATGCCTACTGGGAAACCACTTTACAGAGATGATCCAAAAAAGAAGTTTCATCAACAAATGTTGACCAATGTAGAGCCACACCCTTCAATGCACCCACGTACAATGAAGTTTTAGGCTGCTCGTCCAAGATGGATCTTTGGAAATCAGAAGAACGAACCTCCATGGGTAAAATTTGCCAGAGAGTTGGTTGAACTAGTGGTATTTCTTTAGGCTCGATATAAAATTGAGAACATGTTAAGACTGACCAGAAAATGTTAACACTGTTAATGTTCACGGTTGTTGAAACATAGCTCCTATATATCTAGCACAGTCCAAGGTTTGAATTGCATCATTTTAGCCTGTTCCCTCCGTTTTGTAGGCAGAGAAGAAATTAAATCCTTCAACATTAACAAAAAGGTATTGCCCATGCCTATGCCTGATCATCAAATCTAATTATCTCACTAACGACCACAGTTCTAACATTAACCCAATCGAGGCGTCCGTTAGATACTCCGATCCGTTAAAGGAAGAAAGGTTCATCTCGGACCCCAACGACGAGGCATCAGGAATGCGTTCGCCCTCAATTGATTGGCTGTTCTACCGTACACGGAAAGACGATGGGGAAAATAACCCTTCAAAGAAATCCTTCATAATCTGTCTTCCATGCGAATGTGTAGATAATTGGCATTTAGATATATACCCATCGTAGGTCCTACTGGAATTGTCCATCTTTATCCAGTTAGGAGCTACAACGGAAAGGTAACTGAACGACAAATAAATTACTGCCTTCTGCGTTATCTCAGAAAACAAAAACAAAAACAGAAACGTGATTTCCCGTGGTTACCTTAATAACGTTCAGCCATATTAGCTTATGTATTCATGAAAAGTAAATCGTGAATCGTGATGGATATGGAATGTTGTAGCCAGCAGCCACACCTGCAGCGATAGATGAACGTTTTTCACGAGGACTCAATGAAAATGGCTCTGGGAAGGCTGATTGGGTTACTTGAAAACTATTTCCATCACACATACAGATCTCACACCTGCCATATTTATGGGACTGTTTGTACTTACTGCTCAAAAGATGAGCGGCTGATCGGAAACAATCGAGGGAGTTCCACCAAGTTAGTTTAACGATTTAAGAAGATCAATCGTATGCGGAACGATTGAGGCGTCTAATCATCGATGGAGCTGTGGCGAATTCGACTGTTATTCTTATTCGTCCATGGTTCGATATCACCTCCTATTTCTTTTCGAATTTTGCAGTGTTACAACTAATAGGGGGTTAGTAGCAATCGCTGCAGATCGGGCATACTGTTCTTCTTTCGCGAAGAGTTTTCAATAGGTGGATTATATTCCAGAATGTTGTTTTGTGAAACATGGTCAAAGTTTACACACGCCTAAATAGTGTAAAAAAATATATAAGAACATTTTTTTTTAAAAAACATCGCAATTTAAACATTTTGTTTTTCCAAATTTGTAAAAATCAGGGGAAGGAAAATAGATATTTTGGGGAAATTTAATCATATTTTCGATTCTTTGTTGTTATTCAAGATATTTGGTGATTAACAAAACATATTCCCTGAATAATTTACAAATTTCCTTACAAAGTAACAAAACTGTTTCCATGTATTTAAACTAAAATTGCTAGAAATGTGGAACTTTGAAAGAAGCAGATTATTTTCCGGCCGAATTTGAAGTTTTTCTTCGAGATATCCGGCGATTGGAATGACTAAATGGTTCCATGACTAAATTTAACAAGAGAAAAGTTATCAACATATAGATTTCAACTTGAATTCTAGTGAGTTTTTTTTAAGAGTATGGATTTGGGATTTTCATTACCTATCCTGCCTTACTGGACTGGCCAGGGCATAACTGAGTAAGGACTGGGACTGGAAGCTCCTGAGCTGGTGTGAATATCGGCGTGCGCGCTACGTCTGGCTAGCATTGCCCATCTAGCCTCTCCCAAACAATATGGGTCTATTTTGTTGAAGGGGAACACCTGACGATGTTCATCAGGTGCAGAGGTTGTTGCTGTTTCATTCGGTGTGATCCTCGAGAGAACTTCAGCACAGTTTGGAAAGCTATGAAAAGTGTTGTGCACCTAAACTATGTGGTACCCATGGCTCCCAAATGTCATCATGTGATAACATTATAACATTCAGATAAATTCTCGGCAATGATGGGCTGAGAAAGGGACTGATACCAGGATTGTGACCCGAGAAGCAGGTAAATGATATTGAAGTCACAAAGAGAGGGGGTAATACAGGTAAGGATTCGATACCTGATTGATTGTGATCAGGTGCAAGCGAGCGTCGCAGGCTGTGTCTGATAAGTGTCATAGTTTTTTGACCGTATCTCATATTCCATGTTTATTCTTTTATGTATTCGTATTTTATATATTATTGTTTTGTTATGCAATGATATTCGCTGAATATTTGGAGATTGAAAAACTGAATTTTTCAGAGATGCCCATGAGATCATGCAACTCCGGTGATTCCTCTTGTCAGTCCAGGGAGATTCTCCTGTTTGTGAGAATTCTAAGATTATCCTGTTCGGGAGAATTGTTATGCTATTTTGCTATATACATTGTCTGCGGATTATAAGTTACAAAACAGTCGTTCCCAGTTGTGTCACCCTGCGCTGTCTGAATAAATTAACATTAGGTCGATGATTACAGTTACATGTGTTTCCATCAGTCTATAGCATGGCACGATGCTACTATATAGTCAATGGCACTCTCGTTATCAAACACACAATTTACATAACGACGAACTGCTGTTCGGAACGACTGTGACGAATCTAATTCCAAAAAACTACCACCGGAAGTAGTCTATTCTTATTCGAATATCTCGAAATCTCCATTGACAGATGTACCAATCCAAACCAAGCTTATTGTAGTTGGGACAACAATGATCCTGAATATGCAATAAAAATTGAAGACTCGGACTGGACGAATTTTCAAGAGGGGTGAAAATGAATGTCTCCTATATATTTCCATATGGTTTAACGTTGCATTGTAGGGAAAATACAATATGGCAGCCTCATTAATTATTAAAATTCTCCAAAACAGGAGGCAATTTATACTCCCGAATAGGAGAATCTCCCGGACTGCTGGTTATAAACTGTCACTACTCTTGAAAAATATCACCAATTTCTCCCGTTTTCCACTACATTGTATTATAAGTATGGGAAAGAAAGTCCGTTCTGTACACTCTTCGTGTAGCGTCAGACTGTCAGTGGTAACCCATATGACACCATACCATATACTATGACAGTGAACAGGCATATAGCACCACTATAGGTACAATCAACTAATGACATCTGAGAGAATTCATTCTGTTATCGATACAGGTATTGCTTCACTGCCTGACATCAAACTGTGTGTCTCGTCAGAGACATTTCTTTTTCTGTGGATGTCATTCTCTCATTCTAGTCTGTATTGTAATTTTCTTTACGGTATCGCTCTTCAATCACTTTGAAGAAATAAATGTCGTAACTTATGAAGAAGTTTTGAAATGGCTATGAATTACCATTCACGCTTTCCGATGGGAGTAAATGATATTGCCAAACTACAGTCTAGTAGAACGAACACGTTTATTATTGGTTTTTATTGTTACACTGCAGATAAAACGTCGACGCAGATCAAAAAAATACCCCTATAGGGGAAGAAATGCTGCGCGATATTTCGTAAAATGGTCTTAGAGACGTAAAATACATTGGAATCTGCAGTTTTGTATGATTGTATAACTGGCCATCGAAAATAGTTTTTATGGTGACTGCTGGACTAGAATTAACTTACCTCAGGATTCAAAAGTAAACAATTTTTCATACCACTGCTATAGACCTATTGTGATCGCCATGGATTGGTTAATACTAATTTGCTATGTATGAATAACTATAATTGCTAACACAACATGATGTGTGTTTGGGACAAAGGTGATCACACGAGCTTGGCGTTATATTATATGATTTCTACTTCAAGTGAGTACTAGCTGTAACCCGATGAAGCTATCGCCAATTAGTATTATTGCCTGCTGAAGTAGTCCTGAGGATAATTATCGTACACGTAGAGCTGTCAGCTGGAGGCATTAATACTCAGTAAATTGGATATAATTGGTTTCAACTAGAATCGCGGTTGGAAAGAGGTTCGCTAAGGAAATGTTTGAGAGTGTAATTTCGGAGAGAAACGTTTCCATTGCAAAGAGCAACGTCAGCTCAGTTAGTAGAGCTTCTGAGCTTGATGTTCGAATCCCACAATCAGCAATTGAAATAATGGAGCGAGGTAGCCTATGAGATCTCGCTACTCTTGGCGTTAGCGCCTGTTCATTATCTGTGTTCACAGGTGCACACGACGGTAAGCGATATTATTTAGGAAACGCATTGTTTACTGTTACTTAAACAGACATTTTATGTCAAACCCGTCAACAATCGTGAGATTTACTTCGAGGATAAATTGCGATTAAACAGCAGAATGGTTTGAAGTTGTGAAAGGTAGAGTAAAAGTATGAATATCTCAAAACATATAATCTCCGTAATAATTACATCAGAATTACAAATTCCTCGTAAAAATCCATTTGGGGGCAAATCTTGTATCAAATCAGTTTATGTGTTCTCCAGTAACACAGAATCGAATGTAGAAAATATAATTCGATCGGGAAAACTGATGCAATTTTTAACAGTGTTCCTGAATATTCCGGGATTTTCAGCATCTATGATTTTCGTCAATTTGACAGTCAGAATGCTTCGATTTTGTAGCAATGGAATAGTCACAAAATGTAGGTTTCTCGAAGTGAATTATCGCTATCTAAGAGGCATCTATGAGCTAGTGCTCATTGGATAAACTCGCGGTGCTTCCCGCTTTTTCATAATTTGCGACAGATGGACGGTACCGTAATTTACTTCAAGACACAGTAAGCAACCAGGCTCGTGTGTTGATTCTTTTTATCATTATCAAATCAATCAACCTCTCCTTCGTATTGTGTCGTCACTTGTGTGTATAATCATTTCATCCTTCCTTGCAAACTGACGTAACGCGCAGAAATAAATCATATCATATTATTCGCTGGGAATACGCAGACTGGTAGTATTAAATTATTTCACTATACGATGAATGCATAATGCAGCAACGAGAAAAGGAGAGCTACTCGCCGGATATCTATGGTTCGTTAACGAGAAACGAGCCGTTCTGCACAATTTATATTATAGTTAAGTAATGGGGCAGTGTGTCATGTTACATGAGAATGGAAAGCAGACCTTCTATTTCAACTCCCCCATTCATTAATTCGCTTCCACGTCGATATGATATTTCAATTTTCTCTTGAGAATTTTGAAATCGCTCCCTGGAATCATAGCGGCTTCGCTCTGTTGAAAATTTGCAATCGAATGATGTAAGAGTGAGCAGGGTACACAATGGCATGATAAAGGTAATGGAAGGCAGACCTGGGACTATGAAGCTGGCCTCGCATTGGGCGGAGTTCAATGCAAGCGGTTGTGTCACGCACGCGGGGACTGCAGTGTTGTTGGTCTCACACATTGCGGTATCCACTGCAGTCATTTTTATCACTGCGTGTCTATTCGCACTATAACAGTAGGCCTACACAACAAGATCGCAACAGACGGATCGTTGTCATGTTGTACTTACCAGATGAGACGACGGCGAAACAGGATTATATGAGTCAGAACTTGCAGGGCAGCAGATGAGGAAGTTAATACTGACTACTCATCTGCAAATTGCAGCACCGTCAGCACAAACTTTCGTTTTGGTGACCCCATTACGGTTTTCGGGGTCACTAACGTCGAACAAAAGTCTTCCCAGCCAATCTAATCTACAACTTTCTCCTTTTCTCGCGAATAATTAGGGTACGACGTGTCGGTTTTCGTATCCAATGTTGTGTCGTCTGCTAGTCGAAAAATAATTACCTTTAATTTGCGAGCCTCACCGCGCATTTATCGCCTGCGCATACTCATTGCCACTGTTGCCATCCAAAGTATTGAATTAATTGCAGAAAATCTCGAAAGTTTCGAACCCTTGCGGTCGTCCGCCACACACTTTGTGGCCAGCCTCGTTTTTGATCAAGGGATATAATATTACCAGGTTGCAGTCGAACATCCAACAAGTCGATTGATGCGCAACAAACTGAAATTTTAAACAACAAATACATGGTCATTAATTGCCAAGAAGGAAAGACGGAACAATGCGTAAAAATGAGTCACCCACCACAAAAATCATAGCACGGTAGCAGCGAAAAACAAGGGGTCTGTTTTTATAACAGAAAGACAGACGCAAATAATAAGGTAATTACGCACACCGGCAGTCGATCCGAAACGAATATCTATCGTTCTGGGAGGTAAAAAGTCCACTCACATCCAGGAAATATGCGTCGATGCTCACTGTGTCGAAAGGACTTCTGGGGTTGTCACTAAACCCAACCCCCCATTCTAATCCCCAGCCCAAGAACCAGGAAAAGATGTAATAGCTACGATACATTACCACTAGTCAATCAGAAGATACTTTCGAAAGCAGTGCGCATCAGTTGCAGTAGTTGATCTTATCGAAGGAGAAGACACGCACTAGACTATTGAGGTCGAAATGCGCGGCAGAAGAGATTCGCATGATCTCTAACATAACATGACAAAACATAACTCACAATTGAATGATGAATAGCCCCAATCTCAATTAAATTACAAATGTAACGGAAAAAAAAAACTACATCGCCCAAAAACAAACGTATGTGCTGCAAATAGAGATATATTATGTTATATTATTCATAGTAGCAATGACGAGAAAAAATATTACCGTATCCCACTGAAATCATTTTGCAAGCTGATTATTATCCGCGGCCATGGTCTATTCCTAGGTATTTAATAGAGTTGCTCAAAATTGTTCCTGCGAGAAATTTATAGCTACTGCCAGTCTCCAGTACCCAGAATGCTGTACTAACTCTAATTCTATAAATATTCTACATACACTTGTGCTGAATACGGAAAACGATGCAGGCAGATAAATGAAGAAGCTAAACTCTAAAGTGAGTATTGGAGTAACAACTTTGCAATACATAATTGGCTCGATCAAGGCTCAGCTTTCACGACCTAAACAGTCCGGAAGATTCTCCTATTCTGGAGAATAAAATTTCCCTGGTTTAGGAGGACTTGGCTATCATGAGATGGAATATTGTACTTTTCCCACAGTACAACGTTCACTCATATGGAAAATATATAGCAACTCGTTGTCGTTATTAGTTAGGGTAAATACCTGAACTCTCCTAAAACGTCAATCCAGGTAACAAAAACCCATGCTATGAAAACACACGTAACTGTAATCATCGACCCAATGTCAAATTACTTGAACAGCGAAGGGTGTCATTAACTGGGAACGACTGTTTGGTATCCAATGGTCTGCAGACAATGTTTATTCATATCTGTATAAACATAGCGTTTCTCCCGAACAAGAGAATCTCAGAATTCTCCCGAATAAGATAAATCTATCGACTGCTAAATTGGCGAATATTGCCATATACTTCTAGTTTCACTTCTTGTCAGTTACAGAGAAGAAAAAAAATGACGGTCATCAACAAAGGTAGGGACCCTGCCATCTCCTTCCTTAATAGGGGAATTTATTCCTATATTCCACGTCTCTAATTTCTACTCCGCTGGCGATCAAATTGAATTGCACATCAACAGCCAGAATAAACGATCATCTTCGAATTCCATTTTCCACCTTTCGCGTGTATTCTCAATTGTCGGTCGTTATCCTTTCTAATGGACGCAATATCGTGCTCTTTTGATTATCTCTCACCTCCTTCGTTTAGTCACGACTACAAAAAATTGCCGGAAGAGACAAAATGAAGTTATCAGTCATTGGCTCTCTCTTGAAAATGAAAGGAGATTGCAAGAAAACATTACAGCTGCAAGACACGATAACAATAACTATGGCGACTACGGAGATCTGTGACGCAGTATCAAGAATAGCAATTGGGAACAGGAAACGGGGGCATCCCGTTTTGAATGAAAGGTATACAAGGAATAAATAGGATGTTGAGAAACCTATGCCGACCTCACTGGAAACTTGGCACACGAAACAAATACAGTAATACCAAGCCCACCTAAGCCTAGGATCTGGCGAAGTAACTGCAAAAACAAACGTGTTCGAATTTGTGCGCCAGTTCCCAACGTACTCAACTTAGCTTACACTTGGATTACTAATTCACTTAGCTTGCACGTCCAATGCAAACGTTCAAAAGACTAAACCAAAACAGAATTGTTTCACACGTATACCTTGCTTCATGTTGTCAGTGTCCTTAACATTACTAGGCTAGTACACATGGGGTTATAATGAACCTTGTGTAATGTCAGCTCATCTGTCAGGAAAAGGTCCTGGTTTGCAATTGGCGTGTGATCCCAATCCCATTATACCCTGGTAAAGAGCTTGCAGCGGGTCGAAGTGAATGCCAAGCTCCCATACATGACTACCCCACTCTATCATTTCTGAGTTTACGCGGAGATTCACGCCGAATGGCAGGCTATTCAGGAAGGTGACGAGATGTGGCCAATATCCCATGCTACTAATAAATATCCTTACATAAGGGTATCTCGGATCTGCAGTGTGCTGTGGTAGCAATGATCTTCCTCTGTGTTTGGATGGCCTGTCCTTCGCCAGTGTAGGTGATGACGTCAGAGTCTGCAAAGATAAAAGGAGAGAACCTACCGGAGACAACGAGGACTTGAGGTAGGATAGCGTTGCTCCAAAAGTTTGTCTGTGGGTCACTGTCATGGCGAACGAAGTTGAACTGAAGTCGTCGAAATGGTTGATGGTGATGCGAGACTGTGTACCGTTTTATGGCGAATGAGTTGATCACTGGAGCGAGGCGAAGAATAGAGATGAGCTCCGAAATAAGTGGCGTTGAATTACTTGAATAATAAATCCTGTGGTAGGCTTGGAAGTACCGGTGGGAATCGGAAAGAGAAACCAACTGCTTTTAACCGTGCCTGTGGGCCAGCAGGAGGCGAGGGAACGCGAATGACTTACTCGAGCTGACAGAATGAAGGTTGAAGTAAGGTAAATTCCAGTGATTAAGATAGGCTAGAATAGTTCAACACATCTGTGCGAGTGTCGTGAAAGCTGTGGTTGTCGTATTGCATTGAGTCGCAAGCTGAGCCGGTTATCAGGAGACTGTCACGTGCGAGGAGATGTCGATGAACGGCAAGCGAAGCCTAGAACGTAGCGCAACTGGTGCAAGCGTTGACTATAGTAAACAAGTAAACATGCGGGGCGTGATGATAAAATTGACGTCGATGCAATGAGTTGATTCAGCTGAATTAATCGATAATAACAATGACCCACCTTAGAAATGAAAATAGTTGATTGAAGGCTTGAATAACTGGCAGAATTGTCGTCGATTATGTCGATCAGGGTGGGAACAAATAGTGTCACATTCCCTGTCCGTCGTTACCGGGGGAGACAACACGCTGGAACAAGAAGAATCCTTGGAGTTGCCAGATTGCAATGAAATGTCAAGAGTTGGAGTTGTTACAGACGCACCCACCGTTGCCTCACGGGGTACAGTCATGCATATGCCACCTTCCGAGTCTATCAATTTCCTCTGAAGAAAGACCTACGTTGCAAGCTATTGTCTGTGGTATTGTGATCTGGCCCCGATATGAACTTGAGCGATACGATACGATACGATAAATTTCTCAGATGGAGTGTTCACACTTGTGCGATAAAATTGTCGTACGATAATTTTATCGGACGTGTCGGCGCTCACCATAATGACGAAAGTGGTTGGAGTTGAGTAGAAAAAGTACGAGTTTTCCTCTCTTGTCATCTCGGGCGGTGGGATAGCTTGGTCGGATGAGTTTTTTGAATATCAAGAGTTGCAATTCCATATCAATTGGGAGCCTTCGTCTTTTTTCTGGAATTGCAGGGTGCGTCAGAAACGGTTTATTGCCCCATTTTGAAGGAATCAACAACATTTACACTCTTTTTCAATCGTGAAGCATTGTGTTGCTCTCCTGTGAGCTGCTAATATTTCAACAGAGCATGAAATGCATCTTGGGGCAGCCAAATTCACCCAGAAAGGCGGTCGGTACTTTCCGCCCGATTTCTGGACACCGACCTACATACCATAGATGAATGATACATGAAAAGTTATGCAAGGCTATACTGCTCCAACTACCTGCCAACCCTACTACTATATCCTCACGGACCTACAAGCCAATCTTGTTTGGGTGTTGGCTCGATATTATTTACCCCTTGACCTTATCGCCATTTCCCTCTATTTTTGCCCGGCTTTCCATCTCTTTTTTCGCTCTTCATTCACTCTTCATAGCTCATTTGTCTTCCTTGTTATCTGGTGGAGGCCAACGTACCCCCCCCCCCCGCCCCCCATACTGTCACTGGTCGCGCTAATACTGTATATGAGAACGGCATTTCGAATTCAAGCCAAAATCTTGGTTTTGTACTATGCGGTTTGTAAAAGGCGTTATATGTATATCACAATTAGGACCGAGTGGTCTAATCAGCAGTCGTGCCTTCCTTGAATACATCACCACCCAATACATCCATCTAATTCCCTTATTGTATCGCCAAAACCCGCTTCGCATCCTAAATGTCTCCCACTAACACTTTTGGCGTCCATACTCTTCTCTCAATTGCACAATGTTATCACTGCATTGCGTAATTTATCGCATCCGATAAATTATCGTATCGTATCGCACGAGTGTGAACACTCCCATTGAAAATAACTCTTTTTAACGCGACGTCCGATAAATTCATCGTATCGTATCGTATCGCACAAGTGTGAACAGCGATCACGACATGGCTCATGGAAAAAAAAAAATGTAAGCCTGATAATAGTTTGAAAATTCCACGGATTTGCATACAGAAACAGAAAATGGATTATATGGCAATCTAATAGAAATTAGGTTGTATACATTGAGGTAAATAACGCAATTGTACTGATATTAGCTAAAAAAATACAATGTTCTTTTTGCAGGAGCCTCGACGTTACTAGCAATATGTTACTAATTTTTAGTTAACTTTCTTCTGAACCTATTGACGTTTGTCGTCCTGTATGGGATGTTTCTTTCCACGTCCTCAACAAATTTTGAAATAACGGCAAAAGTTAGTTACGTGCGGATTATGTTCTCTCAGTTTTGAGCACTGATAAAAAAGTATTTCATGTGGAATATTAAGATATTATACGAGTGCCTTATGGAATCCTTATAGCCAAAAAAAACAAAAAAAAACTTAGACTTGTATTGAAAAAACTGAATTTGAACAGAGTTCCAAGCACACTGGAACATTTTATGCCAGTCACGATATACATGTGGGGATTTTTCTTTCCACTTTTCAATAACATTTCGGTGAACTAGTAATGTTCTTAACAATATGATTATACACAATTCCTGAGTTTCCTGACGTACTTGCAAACACATTGTCACAGTTACCAGCCTCTCTGGAGAATTGAGACGTACTAAGATTAGGTTTCCATAACCTGGGTAGTGCAGAAAATAGTCCCATATACAACGTGAACGGACACCATAACACTTTGAATCTCTCCATGAACACCCTATATGGAATAACATTACCATCACAATAAAATAAATCTTAACATACTGCACCCCATATTTATGTAAAAATTTGTAATAGATGGTTTTTTCCACCAATCTTGATAAACGAGTTATTCCATAGAATTGGTGCCCATATCTGGACTGCTGATGTGTAAATGTATAATCAAGCCATGCCTTGCAGACGTTAAGTAATAAAAGCATTGCCTATAATGTGCAGGTCATGGGGATTACAATTACATTTCAATAAGTAAATCGCCATGGTTGCGGAGATAGAAATAAAAAAAAACGTTTTCCAGTATCCATAAGTATCATCGAATAATCTTCTCACCCAAGTACATTTTAAACTTGAAATAAAAACTCTCAACAACTTACTAATATTGCATTGATGGGCATTCATAGTGTCATCATGACGGAACGTCCCATCAACCCTCTTCGCCCTCCCAGTAAGACATGCTTATATCCCAACTCACCTCCCGTCTCTAATGACTAGATTCACTGGACGTAGTATGATTTTTGCACTTACCTGGTACTCCATGGGTCTCCGCGGGAAATTCCGACTTACCATTACTTGCCATTATTGGTAGAACGTTAAGAAATATATTCATATTTCAAATGTAATATACACCATTTTATTCGAGAACAAAAAACACAGTCGCAATTGCACTCGTCAAAATCGTCCTTCTGAAGATACTATTTTTTTTTTTTAGTGTCCAAACGTCAGCGTTTGAATAGAAAGAGCAATAAAAGTACCTAGTTATTTTCAACAAATTTTTCAAGTTGGTCAACATCATGATATATCGTGGGCGATCACGAGAGGCGACACGCGGGTCGTTCTCGTAACTCTGCTCAGTCGATTTCAAATTCGTCGATTATGTTTGAGCACTGAGAAAATGGAATGGTCGCTGGACTAACTTTTTTGTTAGTCTATCTGGTGCCTCGTTTGACTAACTTTTGTTGGTCATTCTGTGCTAAGACTCATCTTTACTTCGTCAAGCGAGGTAGTCAAGCTCGCTCGACTAAAATTGGTTAGTCAAGCCAGTTGTCCAAGCTAGCCTGACAAACCTATAACCCGCGCTAGACTAATTTACGATAAGTTTTAGGTTAGTCTATCTGGTGCTCTTTCGACTAACTTATGACTAAGAGGTTAGTCCAGGTAGCTTGAATAATCTGCTTGACTAACTTATGAATAAAGTGATGGGCAATGCAATTTAGATTGCTAAAATGGCACTTCATTCGGGCGTAAACAATATGATAGTCTGGTCTCCAAAGCTCTCCATCACTGCTGGTGGTGATACTTTCAATAGGGAGTATGCTAGTCCTCGTTGAAACAAACTCGTGGAACACAAAGTTGTTCAAGTGGTTCACAAGAAATTTATTCAGCAGCAAATTGACTGTCAAAACAAAAACTAAATGCTTTGCTATGATCGAGTCCACGCTCGAAATGAATCAGGTTCACCCACTTCTCAAAGTATATTACTGAGGATAATGCTACTCGAGAAGTGAAACTACAGCGGTATAAGGCACTATTTCATTTCACAAGATTTCTTCCTAGCCTTTAGAATGAACCCAAATCCTCTAGTATTAAGTCCTTCTCGGGGAACACGATAATCTAATCTTTGTAGACTGGTAGATTCGGTAGCTCACATTTAGCTTCCAAAAATGTTCTAACTCGCGGAAATGCAGCCACGGGAATGTGCGTGTGTGTCCCTGTGCAGTACTTACTATAGTCGATTAGGGTTGATAATTCGGGATATCGAGTTGTCACCTCTAGACTTCACTTGTAGCGACACACTAAATATTCCAAAAAACGACATATAATGGGTCAATCAAACCTCGCCCCACCACACCCCCCAAACAACTAGCCTGTCTCAAAATCCGTCAAAAGCATCATTTTGACATTCCTCGCGACTTGACGGGATAAAAAAGAAAACTGCAAGAGTGGGCAACATATCACAACAATGATATCACACTGTGTGTTGCACTGACACAATGAACAAAGAGAATCAAAAAAACGGCGGTAAAATTGGGCGCCGAAAGGTTAGTCATAAGTTAGTCAAAATCAGCCCAGTAATTTGGACGCCGCCCATAGTCGAAAACGTTAAGCAGACAAAGTTAGTCTAGCGCGTAATCGTAGTTAGTCTAGCCATGGTCTTGCACAAAAGTTAGTCTATCTT
The DNA here is from genome assembly GCA_026419785.1 of Sclerodactyla briareus. Taxonomy (NCBI): domain Eukaryota; kingdom Metazoa; phylum Echinodermata; class Holothuroidea; order Dendrochirotida; family Sclerodactylidae; genus Sclerodactyla; species Sclerodactyla briareus. The sequence goes on along the minus strand of JAODTK010000112.1, from coordinate 401,542 downwards.
CGAGCTGGGTTAGTCTAGCGCCCACAATTGAAATTCAGGAGAGAATTATTTCCCTAAGTTAGTCAGGCTAGCCTGACTAACTGCTGGACTAACTTTTGGTGAGTCTATCTGCGTGCCTCGTTTGCTAACATTTGGTTAGTTCATTCTGGCTAGACAGCATCTTTACTTCGTCAAGCGAGGTAGTCAAGCTCGCTAGACTAATAATGGTTAGTCAAGCAAGTTAGTCAAGCTAGAGGACAAACCTATACCAGCGCTAGACTAATTTACGACTAAGTTTTAGGTTAGTCTATCTGGTGCTCTTTCGACTAACTTATGACTAAGAGGTTAGTCCAGGTAGCTTGAATAATCTGCTTGACTAACTTATGACTAAGTGATGGGCAATGCAATTTAGATTGCTAAAATGGCACTTCATTCGGGCGTAAACAATATGATAGTCTGGTCTCCAAAGCTCTCCATCACTGCTGGTGGTGATACTTTCAATAGGGAGTATGCTAGTCCTCGTTGAAACAAACTCGTGGAACACAAAGTTGTTCAAGTGGTTCACAAGAAATTTATTCAGCAGCAAATTGACTGTCAAAACAAAAACTAAATGCTTTGCTATGATCGAGTCCACGCTCGAAATGAATCAGGTTCACCCACTTCTCAAAGCTATATATACGCAGGATATGCTACTCGAGAAGTGAAACTACAGCGGTATAAGGCACTATTTCATTTCACAAGATTTCTTCCTAGCCTTTAGAATGAACCCAAATCCTCTAGTATTAAGTCCTTCTCGGGGAACACGATAATCTAATCTTTGTAGACTGGTAGATTCGGTAGCTCACATTTAGCTTCCAAAAATGTTCTAACTCGCGGAAATGCAGCCACGGGAATGTGCGTGTGTGTCCCTGTGCAGTACTTACTATAGTCGATTAGGGTTGATAATTCGGGATATCGAGTTGTCACCTCTAGACTTCACTTGTAGCGACACACTAAATATCCAAAAAAAAAGACATATAAGTGGCAATCACCCCAAACAACTAGCCTGTCTCAAATTCCGTCAAAAGCATCATTTGACATTCCTCGCGACTTGACTGGTAAAAAAGAAAACCTGCAAGAGTGGGCAACATATCACAACAATGATATCACACTGTGTGTTGCACTGACACAATGAACAAAGAGAATCAAAACGGCGGTAAAATTGGGCGCCGAAAGGTTAGTCATAAGTTAGTCAAAATCAGCCCAGTAATTTGGACGCCGCCCATAGTCGAAAACGTTAAGCAGACAAAGTTAGTCTAGCGCGTAATCGTAGTTAGTCTAGCCATGGTCTTGCACAAAAGTTAGTCTATCTTCGAGCTGGGTTAGTCTAGCGCCCACAATTGAAATTCAGGAGAGAATTATTTCCCTAAAGTTAGTCAGTAGCCTGACTAACTGCTGGACTAACTTTTTCTTAGTCTATCCTACTTTTGACGAACTTATGTTCTCTGTGAGTACTGCCATTGCCTGACGTAGTGTTCGAAACCTGCTCGTACAATAACCCTCTCTACTGTGACTACGAAGGTCTAAAGAGTTAGTGACAACAATGGAAGGTGTAATAATTACTGGTCGTACAATTACTTTGTTATCTGCCGGTGCATAGGTTGAAGAGTGTCAATAAAAAAACAGAAGGGTGCATAACATTTCCTGATAAATTTGTTCAGCCTGTAGGGCAAATTAGATAGTGACCTCCAAAATACCAACTGAGAAGTTGTTATAAAATTGATAATGGTAAGCTAATGTCCACAGAATAGGGCGACGTTTCCGCAAAATGTGTTGCTCCTCCATCTTGCAACTTAAATGCCATCGAACGCTACTGCACATAGGCACTGCGTCTGGAGAGAGTCAATTCCCATTAATGTCACATGGTGCAGTCATGCTGCGATTCTGATGTAAACATATCCAGACACACTCATCTTGACAATACCTCCGAATGAAGGGTAATTTCGAAATTGATCAGAATAGTGTACCAGGTAAATATTGGCATCAATTAATTTAGTAGGGCACACATTACTGCATTACGATCCTTCTGCATTCTATTCTGTAATTGTTTTTGTATAGATCAGTCATAGCAAAATCAGATGGCTATGTCTCTATCCCTCGTCTCTACTGTGCAGGTAGTTCCTCCAACAGTGTGATTTTGAACATGAATCGTTGCATCCCATTTCATTTCATTTTATTGCATGTCTTCAAAAGAAATGCAAGGTCTCTTTTCCCACGTTTTCGTGTTTCTATTCTTTCAATTGAGTTATGGTATCTCGTATTGAAAAAGTCTTCATTGAAAAAAAAATGTTCACAAAAATTACTACGATTATGATCATTTGAGCGATGATTCAAAATTAATTATCCAGCCCGTGTTTTTCTCCGATTAAGTGGACTTTTTCCAACGGTGAAAAGAGAGTAAGCGGTGAGACAAACCTCCGTTTCGCACCTACGATTCATGGATTACTGAAACTAGGAGGAAGTGATTTTACACACATGCAGCTGTTGACAATGAAACCCTCGAACACCTTCCAATGTTGTAGGTCTCGTGAGAAGTAGAAAGAAAACAGCTGGAACATGTATCCAATAAGGGCAAATTAATGATTTATGCAATGAATAACCCTTGTTCTCACCTGATCAAGGACTGAGAAATCCGAAACGGGGCAGCCCAGGCTGGGGTTTTGGGATGTGTACATGGCTGAGCTCTTTTGCTCGGAAATACAAATGGCTGGCGTGTACACTGACTCTAACACTTTCCAGCAGGTGTGTGGACTGGGTTATGGGAGAGGGTTGCGGGCAGTATCGACTGCGGGGGCTCATTCGGTGGAGTCGGGGTTCCGACTTGAACTTCGTGGATGATGCCGCAGTACTTGCCGCATTCGTTGATTCTCTGGTTGATGCCTAGGTACACTCAATCGAAAAACATATCCGTTGGGCCTCCGGTGTTACGGTCTCGTTTGGTCTGTCCGGGTGTTCGGCGAGAAGATGCCTCGGATGTCATATGGATTCATGAAGTCACTGGTCAGTGATGTGTGGCGGTCGCGATAACTGGGCAAGAGAACCAAACGTGTTTTGGCTCTATTGTGTTTCAAGACTTGCTATCCTTAGCTTTGACGCTTTATGACTACCTCAGCACGTACTTAAATTAATGAACGCAACAAATTTATTTAAAGAAAAAAAGTTCCTTAGGCCTTCTTTTCGTTGCCGCAGCAGCAATATTTGGACAAAGTAAAAAATGTGTCTGATAAGTTGTCATCTTGCAGCATGGGCAGTTGAGCATGGTTGAATGGTTCGTGGACACGTGTGAGTGTTCATTTTGGGGGGATGGGGGTTAGCGAAAAGTCGAAAGACCGCGCAGATGTGCTGTAAAAGATTGTAATAATGTTGGTACTGAGAAAAATTGCCTTCATTGATGGAGAGTGATATGGAAAACGAACATATTGACTATATCTAGTTTGCCACCTTGGCTCTGTTCATAACTCTGTTCAGTTCTCGCGAATCACAGTTAAAACGCTGAATATGTTAGTATAGCGTATGCATGGTGGAAGTGTGATGGGTTCCAAAATTTGAATTTTGCAATCAATTCAACATTCCACCTTTTACGACCTTATTTGAAAGGAAAATCTCCCCTGATGCTTTCATTCTTTGGACTCCTTCGGACTTATTTTTGCTATCAGTTACAGTAAGAAGCGATATTCATTGGCGACGATTACCCCTCCCATATCCTGTCCTCCTTCTGTACGCATTCATGTTCCATATTCCGTTTCGATGATTTTCCTTCCGCCTGCCATTAAATCGCATATTATCTGAAAGACAAACGATCATCTTTGAATAGTATCTTCATCTCTGCGTGTATTCTCAATTATCGGTCGTTATCCTTTCCAATCGATGCAATATATTGCTCTGGTGTGTATCACTCGCCTCCCTCATCCAGGCATGACTGTAATTGCCCGAAGAGAAGTTATGAACTCATTATTTATCGGCTCCCTCTCAAAAAGCAAAGAAAAAACGCACGAGTAAATTACTTCTGTGAAACAATAACCGTTACTATGGCGACCAGAGATATGTGACGTAGTGTGAAAACCCCGGGACAATCGGAAAAAAAAAAGCAGGAAAAGCAAGGCATCCGGTAGGTGCTGGGGTTACAAGGAAAATTTAGAATGTAGAGGAACTTGTTCGGACCTCACTGAGCACCCGGTAAGCCAAGTAAACACGGGGAACTACAAACTCGCGTCAGGTAATTATTTAGCAGATATACTACAAGCACAGACGTGCTGGGAGTTGTACCCTAATATCATCGTACTGGACTGTCCGAATAGGAAATGGTCCGAGTAAAATGTTACGGTTGGGAGAGTGAGATCCAGTTACGCTTTAGAGAGATCACTCAGTCTGCATTGGGAACACATATTTCTTGTTTATGTTGACGTGTCCTTAGCAAAAACTAATCCCTGTAAAGTTCAGTGTAGATTACAACGAGGTAGAACATGACTGCTTACTATACAGTCGTGACCGTCTTTATCCAATCTGTGTGGCAACAGGGAACTGAGTCGCTGGCGACTTCTTAACCAATTCTGATCACGGATCGGCAACCCAAATGTCCTAATCGTTCAGCATTACCATGAAATATAAAGATATTTTTAGTTACGCGTCTTATTTTACTCATACTAAAGACACAACCTCATAACAATAATGATAGTTTGGCGTCAGGTCGGGTTTACACCATCGCAATAATATGTTCTTAACATTCAAAAAGTTTAAGAGCTGCTGTCTGTGGCCATGTGATCCGTCTTCAATATGCCATCGAGAAACAATACTCCAGCGATCACGACTCGACTTCATGGAAATTAGTTTGTGCTGGCCAGTATTAGATTGTAATTTCCATTCCCATGGTGGAAGGTTTGCAGAAAGCGATGAAAAGAGTGGATTATATGAACATCCCTGGGTAATGAGATTGCATACATTGAGTTAATTAACTACATGGTACTAAATTTAGCTCAATGATACGATGTCATTATCGCGGATGCCTCAATGTTACTTGCAATTCGATAGAAAGCAGGAACTCAGAGAGGCCAAAGTGGAAACACGGGTACGGAATGCGTGGAGGTAGAGAGGCCCGGGCGAGGCGGCAATGTAGAGTACACACACAGGTATGGAATGCGGGAAAGTCTAGGCCATGCTAGGCCTAACAAGAACATTTTCCTCAACGCAGGAACAACTCACCGATATACAATCATGTCCACGCCATATCACACACACACACTGCACACACAAACACACACACACCCACCATGAATTCGACCATGTTGCGATGGGATGTTTGGTCGAGGGGGAATTTCGCGTCCAGGATTCTAAAGAATTGTTTGCCCATACTGGTTTCTATACGCTCTTCGAGTACGGCGAGTTTAACCACGTGATGTTTCGACTCCGGTTCTTGTCTCCCCTCGTGCAATTTTCTGCCAGATCTGTATAACTAGCTTGTGTCTGTCGCCACTTTAGGTAGCGGACGCCCATTAGTGATGTTCCTACGTGAGGAATAATTTGCTGAAAATAGTGCCCTAAAAACGTTTTGAAACCAATTTCTCTGTAACCTATCAATATTTGATGGGTTTGTCTCCGCCTGCAAGTGAAAAGGCATATTTAAAAGTGCAAATGGTTGTGAGTTTGGTGGGAATCCAGGTGGATTTTCACTAATTTGATATTTTACGGAAGACTGGAGCGAAATTGGTGTTCGGACAAAATCACGTCGCGGGAAGGTGGTCTTCTGACCTTCAAGCTACTCTAGTCAAAAAAAGTAATCGGTCAATGTATTGCAATTTGTGAGTGCCATTGTTGCTCCACCTCTCTGCTTCCAAATACATGGATTGGACCTCCAAGAAGTGCACACAAGGACTCAAAGACACCTAAACGGGGGCAATTAGTGTATCATTGGGGAGAGTCTAATAGAGGTCCGCTACCTGTAGTTGAGTGTTCTCGTAGTAAGGTCCGCTGAATACGGTGGTTTCGAGAATATTTCTGACAAGCGTCTGTTCATGGGAGGGAATGTCCTTGGTTTTTTGTAATAGTTCTCTAATTGAGCACTATACTGCACTAATTTGGTAATTACCTTTGTTTGTTCTCTGTGCATCATTTGCCACATTCAGGCATTTAGTACCTTGTCATTGCACAGTATCGTGTCTCCTATTCCGTAATGGTGATTACTCCTCCGCATGCTATTAAATTGTCCATTAGCTCCGAGCTGAACATTTTAGTGTAGTTCCCCTTCCCCAGCTAAATTATCAATCATCTCTTCTTTTATTAACAATGTATATTACTTTGCTGTTAGTTGCTCACTTCCCTCACTCAGTCACGACCGGGAAAAATAAATGAGTGAAATGAAACTGTTATCAATAATGTTTTAATGGCTGACGCTAAGAGTATTATGGAAAATCCGGGAAGTAACTTCTCTTTTGAAAAGAGACAATTGCGATTACCATGGTAACCGAACGCAACCCGTGGTAGCAATTTGGAGATAGATTGCGAAGACATCAAGATTAAGATGCTAGTAGCGACTCAACGTCGGTGAGAGCAGTGCACAGTAATATCGAACTTGCCCATATACTCCAGCAACGCTGCTCAGCATTGTGTCGCGGTAACCAACTGCCTAATTTCAAATAAAACGTAACAAACTTGCCATAGTTCTTCCTTTGACTCATCCTTATAGATCATGAGGGAGTATGGAAGAGGGTATTCATGAGCCTAGCCTAAGTCAGATTCCGGCCTTTTGCACGCATGCGTGTCGTTGCCGCCACGTCAACTTTTTGGAAATGGAAGAGTAAACACACATGTAATGAATTAGCATTTATTTAGTGTACATAACACGAATTAATGTAACACACAACACAGGGATCCACATGTACATGGCCCCTGAGATTGGTTTTGGGCTTGCTAGAAGGGGAGGCCAAATACTGTTTATTCGGGTTTAGTCTGTCATTATGAACATGGAAGTCAGCAGATTAGTAGTCTGTTCAGCCGGAATTGATGCGAATCGTGTCCTCGAACACGAGAAAAGTCAAGACATTTTATTATATATTTTATATTCAGATTATTACGTTCTGGAAAACAGTAGTTTGAGGTACCACTAGAAAGATGTTGTTACTGCTTACATCTCAGTTACAGTGCCTCGCGACTGACAGTCAGCACAGGTTAAAGACAGAATGTAAATTTGGGGAATAAAGTGCGATTATTATCCACCTTAGTTGGCCAGAATACAAGGATCATGACGGTTGGAAAAAACAAACACTCAGATACCATACAAACGTTCGTGATTTTCCAGAGGCTTTGTCTGCGAGACTTAAATAACTTGTCTGAGTTCCACAGAGGGGCGCAATCACGTTAAAGGTGTGCGGGGGCGTAGTGGTTTAAGGTACGCAACGCATTCGATGACTCGTTTCACTCCACCATGTTTTCTGAATGCATGGCATACATGCCATTCACAAATATCACATTATCAACCCTCTTGCTAATCGATTCAATGATGCCTCTACTGATTTGCCACATCTGACACTCCACTTATTCTCACTCAGCCTCTCTGCCAGTTATCTCCTCTCTTTATCTTTCTAGTTGACGTTCGCACACATGAAGATGTTGCATTAGTTTACCTAAATGCAGCGTTTTCAATTTATACAAGATTACGTAGAGCGTATGTCATGTGTTATATGTCCACCATGAATACCACAGTTCTACCGTCTAGCATTAATGATGTCTTGACCTTTTTGAAAATGCCGATTTTACCACCCCCGGAATGTGAGGAATATACCCTCTATGATCACCAACTGAGCGTGACATAAGATCAATAACAGCGTCACTCCGATGTATTCGGGGTTTTTTTGAACGTGCTGGTTCATACAAGTGAAGTTGGAGTGGTGCGAGAGTGTTAGTGTCAATCGATAATTATGGGAGGGGATTAGTGAGGTTAGGTGTTCCCCAATTAAAACAAGAACTGTTAGGGAAAGTCAGAATGGGGGAAATGACTGAATATGAAGAGGATTGGATGGGTACGCTGGTGCCTTAAGTTCGAGCCAGCTCCAACATTAATGTATGTGCGCTTTTCTCATGAATTTCATAAACCCAATCATAACCACGTTATCCTGCCATAGGCAAAAAACAAATTTAAGGGACGAGGATATCATTCAATTAAAATGGAAGTGGTAATAATGAACCAAGGTTCGCATTGGGGCTAGCACACATCAGGGCGCATAAACATGCAATGAGAGAAGCATTGTTCAGCAACTGGACCCGCTATTCTCCCGAAACAACAATGTCGAGGTCATTTGAAGAACAGAACTGGATATGCAGGTTAAATGTGCTAATTTGTTTCTTATGTGCTAGTTTGGTTCTTGTATTGTGTCTGGTCGACATATACTGACCAATTCATTTCGAATGTTTTCGTCCAATAAATGGAACAACAGCTCAGTATGAGACCACTTACATCTCCACTAAATTGTAGGAGAGAAATATTACTTCCAATGTACCCATCTGGCATCTGCATTTTACCAGATGTTAATCGTTATTGGCAATGGAATAAATACTTTTTTCGAATCTAAGATATCGCCCCGCGATGTTGATATGAATCGCAATATTTGGCACAGTGGACAACTCATTTAGCTTATATCAATTAGCTTACCTCGATTGTAGCATCATAATAAAACAGATCTAACACATAAGAGGTAGAACGCACCACTCACTGCCTGGTTGTTAAGCTTCATAAATCACGGAATTCGATAATGCGTTAATCAGGCACCGTAGGCCTGTTACCCATTGAAGGCTTTAAAGATGGATTGTGGTCTGCTAGCGGCCAGCGAACAGGCGACGGGCGAATTTTGCATTTTACGTCACGACAAAAGATCTTTAATGTTGCAGCACCAACTCAGAAATCAAACTCTTAAAATTCCTATATCAGATTTTAGTTGGACGGGAAAAAATGCGTGAAATATACCATTTTTTTTATTCAGCTTATCTAAAGGGGATGGGTCTGGCAAATACTGTTTACAAGATTATTTTAATTGACGACAATCCATTTTTAAACAAAACTTTGGCACCACTTTTTGTGCTGGGCATCAGTATACAAATACTGGTGGAGAAATGCTTCCTTGATTTGCACTTCACTGAGGCTTGACCAGTAAATTGTATCACTCACCACTATAGCAATTTTGTTAGTCGTAATCATGAGATATACCATTAACATATGGAAACTATGAGAACTGACTGACCAAATACAGCCACTGATTGAAATTATACTTAAAAAAATCAAAGTCATTAAAAAATGAATGCGAACGGGAAGTCAGGAAGATGCCGAATAATTTCGAGTCCTCTGAGGGGGAAATATGCCACACCAGTTACATTGTCTTTGATTGAGATTGTATTTCAGGCATGAAGATTCAAAATACTATAAATAAGCGTGGTATTGCGATTTATTCTGAACGGAGGAAATTAATAGATTAGGATCTAATAAGACGTCATCCGCAATGAAATATAAGAGATTATTTATTAAAAAATATTTTGATTGGAAAGGGACAAATTCAGTTGTTCGTAGTTAATGTTCACCTTCCTACAAAAACTTGACATTTTTGAACCATTTCGAACACCAAATCTCTTGAAAATAGTGAAAAAATAACAAGAATGAGACGTTATCCCAAAATGTAGTTGTACTCTCCGGGTTTAATATAACATATGAAACAGAGTTATTATGGACAAGACGTATTATTTTAATAACAATGATAAGTGCAGATAATTCAAAACTCAATATATTTGCGAGGCCATATTCAACAATTTGACGGACACGCGAACAAACACAGGCGGGAATTTCTAGAAGTGCAACTAATCTGATGGACACTGGCTCTTCATGCGGTTACCATAAAATAGTACTCTAATAACGCTGTTCCCATGGCAACCAGCAACATAAGATATGAGAGAACAGACTGATTAGAAAACACCGTACGGCCTCCGAGGCTAATGAGATAGTGATTAGTTAATCGATTCACAACATCAGTTTTAAACTGGTGGATGTCACGACGCATCTAATTCGAGAATTCATCTGAACTCCTACTACTACGAATTGTCAAATGATCTCAACCAGCCGATGACGGAGATTGAATGAAACATGGTCGATTGGAATTCTTTTTGTCTAAGACGTAAGAGAGAGCCCCTTCGATTTATTTGATTTGATTCGTAAATAACCCCGATCTGAACTTTTCTGGTAATGATCCTGAATGCAAATAATAGTAAAGGCGTTCAACATAATCTCATTCGATACAAAGTCGATAAAGTAGAATCATGTTACATAAAAAAAGGCAGGACGCAGAAAGAAGGCACGCCGAGCTACCGTTGTTTAAGATAATAATGTCCATTATCACGAATCGGAGAAGACTAGTTTTCATCGAGGAGAAATACCCGTCTGCCCGTTGCTCCCGTCCCTCGAGTGATGGCTCAAGATACACACGGTTTTTCTTGGTTTTGAAGCTTCAGGCGCCATTTCATACTATAGGAATCACATTAGAATGTCTTTAAGCACAAAACTAATTCCGCAATTGCCAACCTCAAGCCATACTTCAGTATTCACATCCAGTTACCCTGTGGTAACTTCGGAAATATTCAGCCTTGAAAAAAAAAAACGTTTGTACAATAACTCTAATAAAATTAACCGCTAACGCTCTGATAGCAAAGCGTAGCCTAACCCTTAACATATCATTTTCTAATCTAAAATTCACTGCGTATGTCATGTCATAACGAGATAGCCATGCCGTCATTTAAATGTCAAAATGTCTCCACACGCCTGGCTTCTTAAAAACAGGTGAAGTCACTTGGATATTACGTAAGGGACATTGCCTTTAGGCAATGAAGTCCTGCTAATTTACTAAAAAGGAGCATCGTGACGTCATTCCCTGGCCTTCATGAAATCAACTAATCAATTTGTGGTGCTGATTTACTCATGCCTAGTGTGTGGCAGTATGATATAACTGTGTTATGTGAGTGTGTATTGCCATTCTGTAAGATGCCACCGTCAGTAACCGCAAGTTATTAGTCACTTTGTCAACAGTTTGGTTATGAATCACCCCCCAGCTGATATTGAATTCGTACGTTTCAGTCCTCTGACGTACTGATCAACTCGTCGTTTGAACGAGACGCTATATCCGCCGCCCTACCATTAGTCTAATTCTAGATCTGCGAGAGAGTCGAGGACCATAGCCGACCTGCACTGTATCAGCGCCTGTCACCATTTGCTTGGTCGGAGGTCGAAAAAATTCATCATTCACTGAAGAAGATGAATATCACATGTTGGGTAAAAATACCACCCGGGCAATTTGTTTTACCCAGTCCGAATAATAATTTACCCATCTTGAGTATTTATGTATTTTAACCCACGGTTGGTAAAACAAATTGCCCAGGTGGTAATTTTACCCAACATTTTTCAGAGTGTATTTGGATCCCTATTTGCTAAACCCACGGGGGGCTTTCATTATACCTAAGACTATGCAGTCCTACACATACGGAACTATTGACAAGACTGCTATACCCCTTACCAACCTTTGTTGTTTTCGATTACGCTTTGCTATAATTAAAAAAAAGAATTCCAATGAACATTCCCCTGGGAGCCTAAAACCGCTATAAATAACGCCTTTTCCCCAGCACCGTTCGTTTTTTACTCGCTGGACTCTTCATATTCTCCTAATCTAGAAAGGTTACCACAACTGTAGCGTATCAGTTTGATCGTTATTGCTCTTTATAGTGCCCTGATTATTTGCCGATGCCATACAAGTTAGCAAGTAACCAGTGATAGTAAGCTAGTTAAGTACCACTCTTGTCGAATTTGCATGCAAAACCAAGAGTCACAAACTCTCAGAAAATGGAAGGGAGGTTATATTGGCAATGTATTCTAGTGGAACCCCGCTCCAGGATTAATACAGTTCTACAAACCTAATTACGAGTCGGGATTTTCGTAAATCCCTCTTGAAACTCGAATTCCCATGTAGAAGTATCTCTGCCTATTACTACGTGATTCGACTTTTGACTTGACGTTACGTAGTGCCATGACCCTCCTTGTCGCCGATGTCCTGCGATTATCACGTGACAGCAACTGAGTGGGAACATTTCTGTAAATTTTGCCTAAAAAAGCAAATCGATGCAGGACACATAATTGAATAATGAATTATCTTCGAGCTCAGTGACAGTATCGTCGATAGTCATACCATTATGTAGTTTTTTTTTTTTTTGTTTTTTTTTTTGGGGGGGGGGGGGTATTTTTTATCAAATTTCACCAAACCTACTGCACTTGACTATGATGTGATAAGCACAAACATTTAGTTTTCTGCTGTAATTATTTATTTGTTTATACCTTACGATTCTCGTATTCTCGTATCTGTACATTATTCGAATTCTTTTCATATCACGTTCGATAAAAATCACCGTTGACAACAAAGTTAGCTTGTATCTTGTATTCGTTTTGTTCAGTGAACAAAAGCACTCATTGAGGCGTGAGTCACATGACGTAGCTAATGGAGTTTTTTTTTTTTTTTTTCGTGATAAACAATTGATAATTAAATGGAATCGAACGTGAGAGTCGGAATGCAATTAGGCAGCGCCTTCTACAGATGCTGCTTTTCTAGGTATTATGACTGCGACCTCTGTCTCCCCATTTTTACCAAATATGACCCCATCCACACTGAAATCGACCGGGTTCGTGTACCCGCTATATAAGATGCTGCATACCAATCTCGGCTTGGTAGGACAAAGCATTCTGGACCCCTTGTGTTCACAAAGTGTCAGACTTCGACCTCTTTTGACCTCATGGAACCTTTGAACTGAACCGAAAACAAAGAGGGTTCATGTTTCATTAAGCGAGAAGGCACCATGCATGTACTAAGCCTCATCAATCCGGTGGGGTCAAGTTATTGTGTTGACCAATGGCAACAATATAAGAATAGCTGTTGTTCACAGTTTCCAAATTTGTTTTTATCCGAATTGACCCTCATCTACACCGAAAACAATATGGATTATGTACGTCGCCTAAAGATGGTGCTTGCCGAATTTCAGCTCAAACATTCTAGAACAAAACTAGACTTATGTGATGCACAATGTTTTCAGATTCCGACCTTCTGTTGAATTCAGCTATACGAACGTTCATACCAAGTATGAGCTTCATCCACATAGATGGGGTCGAATTATCAAGTTCATAAGCCAGGCGTCACATACATACATACATACATACATCCATACATACATACATACATCATACATACATACATACATACATACATACATACATACATACATACAAACTTACCATTGATGCGCTAAGGTATGCCTTGGCCGCCCCGAGGCGCGCGCCTGGAGCGCACCTGCAGTGCGTTCCCCCCCCCCGCGGGGTTGACTACCTGATCCGGGGAAGCGAGAGACTGAGAAAATCGACTTACAAATGGGCGATTAACTGGAAAAGGAACTGGGAAAAAACTTAAATCGCCGGAATTTGTGCCCAGCAACATAATTTTGATCGAGTCCAAACGGAATTGCCACTCGACTAGAATGTCCACGGGTTTCAACCAAGGAATCCACGAACTCTGTAAGTACCGGACGCAGGCAGAATCCGCAGTCGGTAACTACCCTACCTACAAACTATAATCCAGTCCATGCAAGTGATGAAAAGTGTTGGAGCTAACGTATATCCCTGTCCCACACCCGTAACATCTGAAAAAGAAACATCACCAGCACACCTCACAGCACACTCATTCCGATACGAGGGGATATCAGATGTATATGACGGCGGGTTGGCACCCACCACGCTAAGACAGGACACAAAATGGAAAAAACAAAACCAACAAATTGCGATCCACATTACGCCTCTTGGGAGTGGAACCCGAATTCAAGTCGAGATCTGGAAACATGAACGGAGAGAATCACTACGATTTAAGAGATTTCCCACCGAAGTCAGCATTACTCGAGGCACTGGGAATCCTAACCTTATATAACGTTGACTGTTGTTTCATCTATCTCAGGCCGTTCGTATAGATTCTGTCACCGCACATTTTACTTGCATACACCTCTTGGAAATCGAATTCCGTACGTTGGCGGTGCTAATGTCCAATTACTGCACCGATTTATTCAGATTAGGCATTACATCCGGGGATTGAATCCCCCGTCATGGAGCAATGGGTTTGATGAAGAGTTTAATTCGGGGTGAATGTTTCCACTCTGAAAGGTGGCAGGATCGGTTACCCTAATTGATATCTCATCACTGGATAGCCCGGGTTATTGATGAATCTGTGAGTTGTGGGTAATGCCGATCCGTGCAATAACGAATGCAGTCGTCGTATGTGAAATGAGTTCATTTATCAACGTAGGGATCTCAGAGATGGTCGCTACGTGGTCCTTCGGAAGAGTTTGAACAAAGGTGGAATGATCGGGATATGATCGTCTTGGAAACACTCTCGGTCGTTCCCAACGTTCGACTTTAGTCATTTCATCCCATTTGATATTCTTTCGAATTGTAACCTACGTTTCATCCCCTGCAATGTTGAAAGGGAAGAAAAGAGACTACAGTAGGAACGATGTTTGGTAATCGGATAATTTTAGTTTCGGGATCCACGTGTCATTTGGGGAAATTCAGTGTTGGAGACACGCTGGACTGTAATTTGATATCGGTACACCAAGGCACAAATATCAGGATAAAATTAAAGACGCAATTGATCAAGCTCGAGAGCCTATAAAGAGACTGCAATGTTGTCATTACTTAGCAAAGTGAATAGTTCTCCGTGTTAATATTCTCTCCTCTCTCTCTCTCCCCCCCCCCTCCTCCCCCCCCCCCCCCCCCTCCTCTCTCTCTCTCACTCTCTGGAACTAGCAACAGCCCCTGGTTGCCAATATACATTTCTTTATATTAACTAAGGACGCTGCCAGAAGAAACGAGAAACGGATTTGTACTCGAACAGAGCGATTAGCTGATTACATTACAATACCCAAAGGGGGTGTGAGCAAGCCTTGTTTCGCATAGCAGCAAGCCACTTGCTTTGGTGTATTTTAGAACGATTTATCGATCACCAAAACCCAGAAAGTTTTCGCGCCATCCAAATATCGATGTGCTATCTCTACACATTCCAATGTGTGAAACGTTGACGAACCAGTATTCAAGAACTGTCCGGAATAAAAATCGAATCCGGGGAGCCGGTGTTAACTTATGGAATTCCTTAAATCAAGATTTGAAAAACGGCTTTAAAAAGTTTAAATTCGTTTAAAAAAGACTGTTTCAAATGTGTCCTGCTCCAATGTGCACAACATCCCCAAAATATCGCATTAGTAACGTATTATGATTCTATAGGTTATTGCTCCGCTCAAGCTCCTCTTTTTCTCCTGTACCCTTCTGCTTTTCAAGTTTACCCCCCCCCCCCACCTCATTCGACTACAAATGGAAGCACTGCAGCAATCGTAACCTAAGCCCCCTTGTTCTTTAGCCCCATCTCCACCCACCCACCAGCCATATATATCTTTCCTTCTATACAAAACAATAAACACTATCAACACAATATGCATATCTTCTGTCATCTGGACTAACTCGAAAAGTCATACTTTTTCTGGTCCCTCCACCTCAAGTCGCGTATAGAATTTTGTATATATTGTCTTGGTATTGATTGCATTGCTTTGTACTTCACTGCATTGTATTGTATTGTATATTCGTTTTTTTTTCAGTATTATGCACTATGTAAAATTATGTAAGAATGCGCGTACTTGTATAATGAGGTGGGAAAATAAACTTGAACTTGATGTGGTAGGTGGAATCATGTACCCATGAAAACAAACAAAAAACACCAACAACCTCATCCTCCTGGGGCGGTCGAAAAAAAAATTAAAAAGCCCCACACCATCAAATACTAGCTCCTCACTTATTTCCATCAGCACCCCTTGGCAGTCATTCAGTCCAGTTCAAACAGATGACGCAATTTGTATTTTATCTGCTTGGCCAACTATTCTGCCTGATCGTGATGTCACTTGCCACTTCGTTGACATCATGTAGTGTCCAGAATGGACCACCATGAAGCGATCGAACAGCTGACAAAAAATACAGACAGAAAAACGGACATACAGAGGGTATAAACGAAGTCAGTTTTTGGCAAATGTATATATTAATCGACCAAACCGATGATCACTCACACTCGGTGAATGTTTTCAAGGCCCGTCCAATGTCGAAAACTATGAACAAACCTAATACAGTTTTCGATTACCTTTCACTTGGGGTCATGGATAATTTCCTACCAATGACGATTATTGTTATCGTGTTCTATCTTCATTTACCTCTTTTGACTACATGATCGTCTGTTCGGAACCCGGCGAATTATTACCCAATAACTACTCATTGATGTCGTGGCCACAGGAAATAACCGGTGCAGAACAACTCGCGATCGCCTTGATCTAACAATTATACGCTCATCCAATGTGTTCCTTTCACAACTAACAAACTGACGACAGAATGCAGAGTGGGGCCCATCTCTAGCCTTCAAACAAAGTTCATGAAAAATGAGCAGTATGAAGCCTAGCTATTACCACTTTTGTTCCAAAACATGTTAGTTTCCGAAATGTTCAAGGATATTTTTAGAAAGAAAGATAGTATTCCGGAAATTGGACAAAACTGGATATTTGGGTTTCGTAGACCTATGGGAAGGCTTTCCTACTGGGTATGCTATATGAACATCATGGACTCGGCGGCGTTAGAAAACTGAGCAGGAAGAGGAAGATAGTCAGTTGATGTGGATATTATCATATTTATCACAGCATAAGTCAAATTTAAGGAACGACAGTCTCTTGTTCTCACCTTAGAACGTGGTCAGACAAGGCTGTTCAATGTGCACTCTCTCGGAAGAATTTCGGTACACAGAGAGCACCTTCAGGGAAATAACACACCCGAAGAGTGTTAGCATCGGTGGAACCTACGTTGTGCAGACGACACAGCACTCAGCAGAGAATGAAAACAAACTGCGAAGAATAATTGAATGAGGTCAAAGAGAGAAGTGAGATCGGTCCTAAAATGAACACAAATTAGACCAGTGGCGAATACGGGGGGGGGGGACTAGGGCAGTCACCCCCCCTTCTCTCGATTTTGGGTGTGGATTTGCGCCCACCCACCCGGGAAAATGCGCCCTTGCCCCTTCGGAAGTTCTATTGTAATGATAATCCATGTACCAAAGTCTGTGTCCGACATCCAGAAAGCACATGTAGTAGGCATACAGTAGTACAGCGCCCCATGAAACTTCGTGCTGAGAACCCGCAGCATATACATTTCTTAGCTTAGCCGAATGATCAAGCTATACTTCTGGTCAGCGGCATATGCCATGACAAACTACTGGAGCACACATCCTACCTACTAACTGCCCATAGACTAGAGCAGTCTATTAAATGAACCCGCGCCCATCGTACGCGTATGTACGACAGGTAAAAAATGTCACTAAACTGCACTAACACAACACCAGACGCGAATCCAGGGGGCGCACCCGGCGCGCGCCACCTAAAAAAAAAAATATAGCAGAGATTTTTTTAAGATTTTACTTTTTGGGGGGGGGGGGGTCGCCGCTTGAGACGCGTTTAAGCTTGGAACATGGCAGCAGCTTAAAAAAACGCTTTGACGGGTCATTTCCGGCCATCCGGGCGCTCGTTAACCCACAATTTTCCAGTACGATCCGCGCCAACCGATGGTGGCGCTCCGCGTAGATGATCATTTGGTGCCCCCCCCCGTCGATCTCTGTGCCTTCCCTTGTGCCCCCATACTGAGAAGTCTGTGATACACTTCCCAAGGCCCTCGTTTGCAAACTCATTTTTATTTGTGAGAGAATGGACAAATAACTGTGCAGCATGACCTGGGCATGCAGGTGCATGGTGAAAGAGGTATTCGATGAACTTTCATCATTACGAAACCGATCATAGAGGCATGACATGAATAATTGTTGGAATTTTTCATTGTTTGTCTGCCTTCTCTAAGCCACGTCCAGACTCAGATCGCAAATTTTTCTTAGACACCTTCAGAACATCTGGGTACATGTAACTTAGACACCCAGGAAGAGCCGTTCCCGGCCATTTGGAGTGTTTGTGAAGCCACAAATGTTCTTGTACGCCATTGGCTCCGATTCGTCTCCGATATTGGGAGGCAGTCTCGAATATTGGTGGGGACAATTCCCCACCCCCCCCCCCCCCCGCTAACCCGGTTTCCGACTCCCATATTGTACGCTGCGCTCCACTGGTGGTGGCGATCCGCTTAGATAGTGCAATGGTTATTCTGAACCCCTCTTTGCAGAATATCTGCGCTCCTCTAGTCTCTAACAGAAATTCCTAGATCCGCTCTGAACACTGTCCTGTCCACCTATGTCCAGCTAGCTTCCGGTATCGTATTCGTAAGACAAGCCGATCGAATCGGAAAGCTAGATCAGCCTTAACTAAATTGATATTCTATTATCGCCACTACGATAATATGTCTATAGGAACTACTAATTCCCAATACGAACTGCGATTCCTGTATATTTCACGGTTGCCATGTTTCATTCTAACTGCTGTCTTCCACTGGCCGGTTTATTTAAATGTTTCCTCATAGGAGCGTACTTACCCACTTATTGAAAAGGTAACTGGATTTTTGGCTTGATCAGACGTCACCTCAGTTTCCTTGATAATGAGATTGTTGTAGCTGTTTAGCAACTGGTGAGACCGCACCTTGATAATTCCTGTACAGTGTGGAATCCCTACGTTGCAAAAGACAAGCAGGTTATTGAAAACGTTCAGCGTGGGCAACTAGGAATGGATTGCTGTCTGAAAATTAATCCTACGCGGAAAGATTAAGGCGTCCTCGGTCTAAACTACCATGGAGCTGAGGCGTATTCGGGGTGACTTGATTCAGGTTTTCAAATTTCCATGGACTCGATTGGCCTGTCCTTCCACACGCTCTATTGAATTTTCCACTGTTACTGCAAATAGAGGCCACTGTCTCAAGCTTCGTGGCAACGCTGCAGAACGGACATTCGTAAATATTTCTTCGCGTCGAGAGTGAGCAATGAGTGGAATTGTCTTCCCAAAACGTTTTTTTTGCTCTCAATCTACGGTGTGGAATGCGTTCAAGAACAGTCATTGATTTATTTTTCCGGAATCACGGGCGAATTATTTACGTGTTTGGTTCATTTTTCTTTCTGGGATTTTTTGTGGCTCCGGGGTCGTTTCTGAGGATTTTGTCCTTCCTGACCCTTATTCAACCTAACAACTAACTAAACTTGATCGTGTCAAACGGTCACATTCGTAAATCATAGTTGAATGTGTGGTTTATCCGAATTAGTCCCGTTTTTGGCCTTGGGATACATCTATTGTTTTCATTTTTTACTCCATCGGCTTCCCTTAGAATCTGGCCCCACCAAAATTATACACCCTCCAAACCCCCCCTCCCCCCAAAAACAAAGAAAAAATTCTCATATAAATAATAGAATTATGTATTGTTCAATAAATAAGTGGAATTTGAAATAATAAATAACGTCGAATTAGGCCAATGCCCTTTCGCGGCTGGGAAAGGCCTTTTTCCGGTAATCTGAGAGGCTCAATTTAAAAAAAAAATTGTCCACGCTCCGCGCCAACCAAAGGTGGCGCTCCGCGTAGATAATCACAAATACTTGGTTAGAAGAATCTGGCGCCCCCTGATGATCGACTGACTCCCCCCCCCCCCCCTCAGTGTTCGGCTATGTCCGCCCTTGAATGACGACGAAGGTCCTGCCGGCTTTCTTTAGTTTTAGAGGGATAGGGAGTGAATATCGAGGGGTAAAGGGATACTACTAGAACAGGTTATAAGTTTATATAACTTGGACAAATGTAGCCAATGCTGGCCGCTATGAGGGAGAGATCACGTCATGAATAGGAGTTGCATGAGGCTCCTTCCTAAATGTAAATGATTAGACAATCCCCAAAGATGCAGGAACACTGATTGAAGCTTTTGAGATGTGACTGCATAGAAATATGCAAAATGTCTCATACAATGGCAGGCGAGCAACGAAGAGGTCCCTCATCAGGGTGAACAGAGAGATGAAACTACTGCCAGGGTTGGGAAATGGAAAATGTCAGTGAACGCGCCACATACTGCGATCAGGAACATCCACTTGCAAAGGAAGTGTGGGGGCAATAGAAAAGCATGAGGGAGACAGACATTCTGGTATGGACGCGGAGAAGCCTATACGACCCGGCACAAATTGCGGAGGACATAACAAGTGGCAAACTTTGGAATCTAGTGCCTCGAATGAGCAAGAACCCAAATATATATGGAAAAGTAATTCATTAATGAAAAGAGAAAAGTATGTTTAGTCGGTGTCTCCGAGCAGTGACCCCGGCTCGAGGATCGAGCCAGACAAGGGATCACCTTCTTCAGCTTTCTGGGTTTGTAAACAGGTAATACCATCGTAATACCAATTACAAAGCATTCATCGTGTTGTATGCTTAACACGACATGAACGGTATGAACAAAGTCCACGA
The DNA here is from genome assembly GCA_026419785.1 of Sclerodactyla briareus. Classification (NCBI taxonomy): domain Eukaryota; kingdom Metazoa; phylum Echinodermata; class Holothuroidea; order Dendrochirotida; family Sclerodactylidae; genus Sclerodactyla; species Sclerodactyla briareus. The sequence continues at coordinate 381,037 of JAODTK010000112.1, read as the reverse complement.
TCGTTGCAGAATAATGGCAATCCATGGAATTCAAATGGATTGTATTCATTTTACTTCAGTCGTATTGCTTTTATTTATTGCAGAGCAAGGACCGTAATAATAGATTACTCCACTTTGTTGCTTAAGGAAACCAGAAAAGGCGCAATAACGGAATTTACAATTCATAACTTCCGACACCAGCTTAAGACTACCTCGAGAAGACTTGAGTCGATATTACCCTTTATTACATTTGCGCTGCTGTTCTGGTGCCATGGCAGGAATTACCACCCGGACTGGTCGCACACCAGCAAGCTAATAACTTGAAAAATAGCTTGATGACTTCCACGCCTTGTCTCCGACTTCAGCACCACCGTAAGGTGGATTGGAATTAGCTGAAACGATTCTGACGGAAAAGATTTGTAAAAAAAAATCGGTAGCTTGTAAGCGTTTCTAAGTAAACTCAATTACTCGAGATATCAAATCCTCATATCAAAACGACGCTAAATTTTTTTTAACGATCGTTAACTGACCCGTGGAAAATTTTTCAATTGACTTGACTCAACTATGACTGTTGTTAAACTTGCTCCGAAATAAGATGGTCCGGCCTTGTCAGATTTGTCACGAGAAGATGTATAAATGATCAGGAACCAACCTGAGTTTGCTAACACAAAAATGCCCCTCCCCCTGAAATATCCAGATGATCACAGCTATCCCCCAGTGCACCACAACATGCTTTCTGCGAAGGTCATTGGCAGGGCGGCTTGGACTCAGAGCAAAAGAGTTTCTCGAACCAATCCCCGGTGAAGTGATGAGCTTTAATTGCACTTGATGTTCTAACACAAGTTCATATATACAAAATAGTAGCCTATGTAATTATGTAACCCCCCCCCCCAAAATTTTCCACCCCCCACCCCCCCCCCCCCCCAAAAAATTTTAAAACAAAAAAAAAAAAAAAAAAAAATATTGGTCGTGACATCGGGTCCAATATGGTGGTAAAGGGGAAATGTGATAAGCTACTTAATTGCGATGCTGCTACCTGTGTTGCCTCCTAGTTCTATGAACATTTCATCACTTCCTGCGTACTTTTAAAGGAGAGTGTGTTGGGTGCACTGACATGTTATTCTGGAAAATCAAGGTAATCGACCGTTGAAATCGTGTTTGGAGCTCAAAAAAGGGTTTTTTTCTAGCTGTTCAGAAGGTTTGATAGGTACCAAAACAATAGGAGATCACACATGCAAACGTAAAATGTGATTTCAACTTATGTAGAGGTCGTAGTCATTGTGTAACTTTGGTGATGACGCATGGTATCCACCGGAAAGAAAAAAACAACACCTACAAACTGACTCCCCTGTGGTCGGTTAAACATGTCAATGAATAATCCGTACTTACCACTGCAGCGCAGTCAATAAACCAACAAACACCGAGTTAAGTGCGACTCCTTCGGCATTATAGAATGGATGACCGGTGTAGCTATCTTATGTGTATGACGTCATTTGTCCTTCGATTGACGACTTGCAGTATCAGTATGAATAACAGAGGTGATCGAACAGCCGTACAAAAGAACACAATGGCTAAAAAGAGGCGGGCGGAATCAATGTGAAATCTGATAGAATAATGCAATTATCATACAAGTTTGTACAATCAGACAAATTGAGAATCGTTCGACTAGAGTTGGAAAATTCTTAACATGCGAGCTGTTTAGGGTCGCTCTCCTCACTATTCACATAGGTTCTTTGAGTAGATTTTCAATTAAACATAATTAATGCCTGATACAGTTTGCGACAAGTATTTCACCGCGGAGATAAGCACACATAATTGGTTTTCTGGTGTGAATGAATTGAATGAAATCGTGACGTAGGCTTGTTATTGTATCTTATCGAACCTTAATTTGATAAACTCCGTCTAGGAATGACTGTAGGTTCGAACCGGGTAATTACAGTGAATAATGCTCATTGATGCATATCGTCACAGGGATTAACTGATGCAGAACAACCGCATTTGTTTTGAAATAAATCGGATGAAGCCGGCGCTGAACAATACAGGAATGCATAATTTCCAGCTAAAACTCAGGAACGGTATAGCCTTAATGAATTAATGTGTACAAACACTATGGAAACATCCAATGGGTGATTCAGCTTGGTCCAAACCACTCGGGCTCAACTATCGTGCTTAATAGGGAGTATTGGGACAAAAACCTTACTGAAGTTGGGTGTTACATATTAGGTTTTAGAACCCCCACCCGGTATTAATCCCAAATGTATGTTCAAACCAAAAACCCAACCCAACCCACCCCCCGTGTTGGATGCTGTTGCTTCGGCATTTTTATTTGAACCAGGGATCCTGGAAAATTGGGTATTGAAGAGCAGTTATTTTGAGTAGCCCACAGGCAAACATCCATGTCCACTAGAGCAGTATCTTCATTTTTCGTCTAACCTGCAGTGTCGTAATAAAAGAGTATATAATGTTGGGGTGATGCTGATTTTCTAGAAGGAGATTAGATATTTGAACTGCCTTTCGTATTCAACTCAAACTATGAGCAAGTTGTATGGAGCAAGTGGCGTCAAGTGTAGGGAGGGTTGGAAGATATAGAAGGATTTTCTTCACTGTGCGGGTGCTGTCCATGTGGATGGATGCGTCCTCGCTGTTGCTCGGTGTCTGTTAAGTTTGTAGTTCTTGAGGCTATAGGGTAGTTAGTTCTATATGATATTTCAAATTAGTTATTGTTCAGTATTCTGGGGTTCAGTGTTGTAGTGCATATAGAAAAAAAGTATATGAATGTTATTTTGGTGTGCAGCTGTACTAAGTTATAGTGGAAGTTGAGGCACTGCTCATTACAAATCCGGCCACAAGGTCTTTGAGCATAGTGTGTCGTTTTAAACGTGAAATGTGGTGGAAGTGTAGATTATATGTGTTGTATCTAATTACCACCTTTTTCTGGTGCTTTATTGATATGATTTATGATTCACAGGCAGCCACTTTGGGGCAAATTCCTCAGGGTACATTGGAAGCCGGTGGTCGATACCCCGTGGTCCTGGCCGACGGAATTGCATTCCAGTCCTTTCCTTGGATGTTTGAACATAGAAACATTCTGAAAAGCGGCTGTGGGATATTCATACGTCGTCGTGTAATTCTATGGGAGTCACTAAGTGCAACACGTTCAGTGAATTTCAGTGATAATTTGTATTGAACGCAATTAGGACCGAGTAAGTTTGGTGGGATTTGGGAATTTTGGTGAATTCAAATCTATATTTGAAAATATGCGCATAATATCATGATTTTATTCTCGTGAATGGCGTGAATATTGATGTGCAAGTAATTACTTATTTATCCTTCGTGTACCCGAGAAGCATCAGATAGTACCTTAGTTATTTGGTAGAATTTGGGGATAGTCGGTGTCCCAACCTTCATAATAGGGGGGGGTTAAGAGGTCATCAAATTCTGCCCTCAGTAACTACCCCAATAGAATAGGCTATGTACCTACACCTGTCAATGGCCATTGAAGACCTTAGAAGGTTTGTACTGTAGCTATCTCAGAGTGGGATAAAATGAAAAGGGGAATTCTTAAATACAGCACCAAACACGTAGTGTTAGGGGAAGTGCTGATATACATTAATTTTGAGAAGGCGGATAAACCGCGACCGGGCAATTCCCACCCGGACATTCACACCTCGGGACTCCCCCCCCCCCCCCACGGAATGTTTTTTGTGGTCAGATTAGGGGTAGGGTCCAAAGTTAGGGTCACGTTTGGGTGGGAATGTGCACGGGGGGAAATGGTCCGGGTGGGAGTGGTCCGGGTGGGATTGCTGAATTATCAGTGAAAATACTGCAAATGGGAAGGCAATGTGTATCTGACTGATTCTGGTTATCCCGTTGACCCCTTTGCGGCTTGCATTTTTACCCCAGCCTGTGACCGTATTCTGGTCTGAACACGTGTGTGGGTGCAATATCAAACAGTAGATAGCTATCAGAGTGGACATTCTGCTTTTTTTTTTTTTTTTTTTTACTGTATGAGTGGTAAGAGTATAAGGAGGTATTAGTGACTAGTTAAGGTCACCAAACACCCTCACTCTAGATGTTTAGTATGACAAATCATGAATATGGTTATGCTGTGCTGTTTACAGTATATAATTTCCTTCCTCACCATATATGTAACTTATACGTACCTAATCTCAAACTGACAGGATTGCATTGTTCAGAAATTGTACCTTAGGCTTAATCAGAATTCCCCTTATGACGCTGTATGAATGGCACACAGCAAAATTATGCAAGGATATTCCTCTTGGTATTTCAACCAACCTACTAATTGACTGCTACATGCTTGGTCTTCAGATATCGAGCTGACAAGCTTTTGAAGTTTGTGCATACATGACCTTGAATGACCATTGACCTCATGCGATAGGTTTAACCTCACCTTATGTGCCAACTTACCCTACCCGAATTTGAACTTATACATGCTTTGTTCGTAAGATATCGTGCTGGCAAGCTTTCGAGGTTGGCCCTCTAGTGACTTGGATGACCTTGACCCATGCCCAAAAACAATAGGGTTCATGCTCACCATATTTGCAACCCATCTAACACATGTGAACTTCGCACACGTTTATTTTGGTTCCTTCATATATTGTGCTGACACGTTCGCGAGGTTGGCCCCGTGACCTTGAATTGACTTTCGGAAGGGTATTGAACTTGAATATTTTACTACCGAAAAATTACTCGCAGTGACTACAATGCAGGAAAGCGAGATCGGATGCGCATTACTGCAACCATTGGGGATCGTTAATAGTCATCAGGGCTTCCGAGATGCGAATGCGATGCGCGGAATATATATATATATATATATATATATATATTATATATATATATATATATATATATAGATATATATATATATATATATCTATATATAATATATATATATATATATATATATATAATATATATATATATTATAGATATTAGAAATTGTCCATGTTGTATAATCAGGAGAATGGGCGGCTTAGAGTGTCATGTCGCATACCGCAAATCCCTCCGCATCTACAGATTCCTAGCCTCGCGGATACTTGCAAATATTGGCGAGGCATGCAGTACAGAGTGTAGCATCGAATGACAGGTTGCAGGAACAGGCCTGAGACACGAACATTTGAAAGCAGAGATGTTTAACCCTGCGCAGATTGGAAGCTCCATTAACATAAGTGCATTTGTCCTCGGTACTGGTAATACCTGCAGCGTTTTAGCCATTTTAAATCCGTAATGGCTGGCGCTGTATACCTGTAGGCCATGTGAATAAATTGGCAGAGGAAGTCGCCGGAAACCCGAAATATTCAAATGACCCGCTCACTCTATAGCGTGAGAGTTTTATATGTTCAGGATGCTTATTGGTGCTACTTTCCTGTCCTTTTTTCTGATGCTGGGGTGTATAGTTCATTTATTCGGCCTATCATTCTTGTCGTATTTGTAAAGTGTTTTTGAGCATTTTCATGGAAATAGCGCTATGTAAGGGTCAGTTGATAATAATATAATAATAATAATAATAATAATAATAATAATAATAATCATAATAATAATAATAATAATAATATAATAATAATAATAATAATATAATAATAATACATATATTGTAATAGCTCTTGGAGAGGTGCGGGAGCAGAAGAGGGGGTATGTTCGTGGGCGGGAGTAGGAAGAGCAGTCATCTTGTTTAATCGGTTTTGGCCAGTACTATAGTTTCACGCCTGCCAACCTGCTCCACGCCGAGCCTGTCAATCCGCCGACCTCGCAGTCACCTCGAGAGGCTAGCATTAGACGTGGTTCGTCGATATTGATATATTTCAACTGCACTCTAAGGGTTCTCGGGGAGGCAGGGACAGGTAAGGTTACCTGCCATTTCGCCGTCGTCAACTGCGCTTTCTTTCTGTCTTGCGTATATATATATATATAATATATAATATATCATCTATATGGCGCTAATCCGGCGGACGCATCCTGACCCCAGAGCCCCGGTGTGAACAATTCCTGGTGGATTGGGCCTGACCGCGGAATTTTCCCGTAGCTCAATGTTGACGCAGGTACCTCCGGGAGTTGGGGGAAGAGGGAGCCGGCGATAGGAAGTGACGGATAGATGCGGCTAAATGGCTCCAGGCATTTGCTCCCTTGAGTGAGTGAATGTGAGTGAGTGAGTGAGTGAGGAGTGGAATGTTGATGAGTGAGTGAGTGAGTGAGGCAGCCATCACTAGCTAGGTCAGTCGGTGACATCGCATAGCGCCGTTCCCGACATAATATATCGGAATAATAAGTGTGAATTTGTATCCTTGTATGTTTATCTCATAATGATACATAAATGTATCGCAACAGGCGGTCAAGACAGGTTCCACCATTCTCCCCATGTCCACTGACCTACGATATTCGTGATCAGGCATGTGCTTAGTACCGCCTTTGTGGTCTTCGTTGCTCTGTCGTTTCCAATTATAAATCTGACCAGCAAGTTTTTTTTAACATGAAATGAATATGGTCAATATTAAAAGCGCCAAAATATCTGCTGAGATCTACCCAACAATCATCGAGTACGGCTGTTCAAAATGCTCAGTTTCTTTTTGACAAGGATGCAGACAAATTTTGTCCAAATTGCGTGCGTGATTACTGGCCCTCAGCCTTCAATCAAATTGTATATTATCTACAAGATAGATACGGTCATATTTAGGATGGTTTTTCCATCACAGCCCATTATTCTTAACCATCGGTGGTTATCCACTTCAATCATGCTCGAAATGAGATCGCGCTCTGCCGTTTATCGGTCACCCCTTTATTCGGTCACGATTTCATAAAATCGCCGGAAAAGAGAATGAGAATGGATGAAATATATTTAGTGGCCTCTCTTGGAACTTGCCAAAGTAAATTACTTTTTTAAAAGCCAAATAGCGGTACCATGGCCGAGAAAGATCGTGACGAGCTACGAAGAGTGTGGCTGACCATTTGGAGCAGTAAGGAAGGACATGGAGTTTGGTAAAAAGGAACGACTCCGGTAGGATGATGTGAGAAAAACGGTTGACTGAGAAATAGTTCATGAAGTAGAACTATTTGGGATTTGAGGGGACCTTTCTGGCAGTTTGCTGTCGTCGAAGAAGAACTTGGTAAACAATTCCACAATGCTCGATCCTCGTAATTTGATACGGATGCCAGTGTTCAGAACAAATCTATATTATTCCAACAACGACTGTGCATGTACCTCTTCGTAATACAGATCGGTTTTAGGGCCATTGGTATCGATATATACCTCAATATCTCTAGACATATCTCTAGACAATATATCAGTTTTGGGATAAGCTGAAAATTCAAGTGTGTTATTCAGCAATTGTGTAGACATTTCCGTATATTTCTGCGCGACTTCGATGTTGACGACGCCCCCCGGAATGTGGAAGGATGCAAAGTAAAAAGAATAGCGTCCTCCGGTCAAAACATATGTGATGCCAACTGCGTTGAGACCAGACGTTGACGAATGCGGAATTCGTCATACGAAAACAATCACAGTGAGAGAAGCTCGTTGCGCGTACCCATGCTTCTAGTTTGCCAAAAAAAAAAAAAAAAAAAAATCCAGACCTTACTAAATTGCTGGGCAACGAAGCTTCCCCGAAACACCTCTTTACTTCGGCGCATCCACTTGGTACCCCACGACTCGAACCGCGGATTAGTACGCTAGTTGATTAGTATACTTAGGCCGGTATAATAGAGCTGGAAAGCAACTTTAGTGTGTAAAATTAGTATAATCTCGGAGGAATGCCGCTCATAACAGGAAGTCAAGAAATTTAAATCAATGCGGTTCCATAATTTGCTCCTATCAGTTAGTGCATGGTCGTGAGCATGGTCGATCCATTGTATCATACATAGTGATTTCAGTAGAGTCGGTTGTTATGGGATGCGAAGAATGATAGTTTGCAACATGTATCGGCTTTATCAAGAGCATTGTCCAAAGCTGTAGGTACCTAATGATAAGCAAGTGACTCAGGCTATATTTAAGGGGTAGTAAGCGTGTATTAATACTTGCTGTACATAATCCCAACTGATTGGGTGAATCAGGTGCAGAGGACCGGGTTTGGTAGATCGGCACGGGCGATTAACTGGTGTAGGAATTTTGCTTGCTGTAAGTGTCAAAGAATATGTTTACAACTACGAATGGACGCGCTACTCACGTTTTTGGCTTGATGAAAGGATCTATTGTGCATCGTATGTCCGAAAGTAGAGCGAGTAACACGCGTGAGGGTATACCGTTGTCACAGAAAACGCGTTCGAGATAAGGCAACTTATTCTTGCGTATAGGTATAGAAATTCAGTCACGCGCTCTGTGCGTAGGCAGTAGGCGTTCGCCAAGGCTCTCATAATAGAGCTGTTGCCGCCAAGGACCGCTGCCCACTGGGTGGCTCAAACCCCCGCGGACGCACGGCGCGGGGCCTGGACGGTTCCCCTTAGCAAAACGAGTACTTTGATGGACCTTAGCGCAGCGATGGTGCGTATGCATGTATGTATGTATGTATGTATGTAGTTAAAAAATTTTGGGGTATGTGTGGTTGTGTTTGTGATGTGAGTATGGTAAAAATAGAAAATGTGTGAGAAGTCGCGATTTTTGCCAGTTTGGCTTGTGAACATGATCAATCGACTCCTCGATGGATGAAGACCATATTGTAGGTGTGTTCGCCATGATGAGTACATGAACCTCATTGTTTCGGGATCGGGTCAAAGGTCACCTGAGGTCACCAGAGGTCAAAGTCTAAAAACCTTGAAATTTAGTGTGTAGGCTTTCTCATCAAGAGTATAGTAACCCTATTGGTTGGTTTGAGAAATGGGAAATTTGTCGGACGTTATGTGGCCCCAAGTATCCTTGTGCGGCTATAGGTTGTCAGAAAGAGTCAAGGAATCACTACGCCTTCTGGCTTTCTGGTTGTTCTTCTTCCCATGCTGATTGGTTTCGATTTTCAATTACTGAGATTGATTTCACACAAGATTTTCAATTAACTGCTCCCGCCACATTTTCAAGGATATATGTGTAGTCATCTGCACGGAGTCTCATTTGCCATCCAACTTTGAAACAAAAAACACCTAGAACTTGAGAGCATCTCAAATTTAGCCAGCGCTAATAAATTAAATGTTTGTTTTAGGGATTGTTGAATTCATGTGTATACGTGGCCTGTATGAAAATACAGAAGTTAGGGAGCTGCACAAATTTGGTCGGTGGCAGCAGATTCTCCAACTCATCATTGCGTTTTATTCTCCTCCGAATGACGCCCTGTACTCCATGTAGTGCTGGAATTATTTTATTCTATACAGGTTAGGAAGCAGTGAAGCACTCAAGGAGGGCATCAGTGAAAGAGGTGAAAACTTCTCTTTAGACATCTCGATAATCTGGGTGTTGCCTCGATAATGATGATACTGCATACTTTTACCCTGAAACCCATCATTCAGATTAATGAACTAGAACGACTCTTTCTCAGTGTTAATTCAACTCCAATTCGAAAGCCCGATACTGTTGTCCAGCGTCGCTGTTACCGATTCGTCTGGCCTCCTAATAAGCAACACTCGGTGATGCGTGAGCCACGGAAGAGCCGAGGAGCGGAGCACATTCGTCCTAATCAAATTATCTATCTAACTCGCACGTTGACAGGTGACAACCTGGTCACGGGATGAGAACATACGTAGGCCTATCAAAGATCCTGGTACGCTAGTGTTGCCGGAAAAGTGAAACCACGTGCTGGGAATTATGTCTTTTCAGCGATGCGTTTTCATTCTATTCTTTAGCGAGGCAAAGTAAAAATAGTGTACTTAGTATTAGGCCCGAAACATTTGCTGTTCACCCAACATAAGAACCACTGGGGCACACCCCAATGTGTCGTTGGGCCCTCTGCCTAACCGGATAATTGGATACCACCAGAATGAATTGGGAAGTGGACATTTGTGACGTCATTTTCAAAATGGATAATATGCGGAAAAGGGTCTTGAAATTTTAAACTGGAATTTGTAAACCCATTATTTCGATTGATTCCCCTAAAAACAAAAAAAAAGAACTATGAGATGGTAGATGGCGCTGCTGCTTAATATGAGGAGTACCTTCCGCACTTGCGTACTAGTCCTCGAAGAGGCTGAACACCTGTACTATCTAGCTCCATCCGCACCTCAATGGAGTAGTCATTATGTCAACACCAGTCCTCGATGAGACGATGCCAGTTGTCAGTGCGGGGAAAGGGGCTGAGCTGGAAGAGTCATGTTCACTGAGTGAGTAGGCTTTCCAACTATCAGTAAAGTAGAGAACGTAGAGTTATTGATGGCGGAGAAAGTTAGAGTAAAGTGACGTGCTCACTGGTGGGGTATTCTCATTGTCAGGTATTTAAACGCGAATTCAGAAGGTGATAGGGGTTCGAATACGTGTCTGTTTTCCTGTGCTCCAGTCGAAAGTAAATAGATGAGTGGGATAGTTAGGTTAAGATTTGCGATTTCTAGGTTGTCGAGTTTAACGACAGCACGACGTTAGTCTCAACAATTGGTTAGAAATGGAGTTCGACGAGACGGAGGACGTCCAATTGTGGGGTCGGTGGTTGCGGTGTTTTTGGGGGGGGGGAACTGTTGAGGATAGGCTTCACCTAATTGGTGTCTGGTGTTTCGCATGCTGGTCGAGTTAGTGATTGTCTTATAGAAAACCGGACGCGGGCGTGAGTGCTTCGGCTGTGTCACAACCTTGAAAGGTTTACAATCGCCGACTGTCCTGTTGGGGTCACTAGGTAACTGTACTATCAATCAATAGAGTCGGGCGCCATTTGAAAACCAGCACCACACTCCGAAAAAAGTTTTTCGATTTTATTTGATATTCTACAGTAGCCCACTGAACAGAAATGACCCACGACAATATCATGCTGTTATTAACGCCCCTCCCACTAAAAAAAAAATTCGTAGATAACTTACCGTGTGTGCTCTGTCTCGGTGGAATGACATTCCTTGCGACAATCCGGACAGCCCATCGATTTAATGTTTCTAGGAAACCTCTTAAACTATTTTCTTAATACCATCTCAAACTGTCAATATTCTGTTAGTACCTTTCAGGGTTGCAATTCGTGTTTTCGTGGCCTGTATGTTTTTAGTGTAATCTTTCTGTCCATATTTATATTGCATTTTCCTTATATATCTTCGTACTTTTTCTCTAAATTCTAGTTTGTTCTCAATGTTTCTCATCTTCTCACATTTTATTTCCTATTTGTGTTTACTGTTTTGTTTTGTGTCACTGTTGCTTTGGTAATAGGGCGTTATTCGAGCTGGGTTTTATTTTATCTCTAATTGATTTTTATATACCATCGAGCATTTGTTCTCGGAAAATAACGTCAACACACCGTCATGTCCAGAAAAATGTAACTCCCAAACGTGTGATATTTCAAGTACATAATAAAGAGCATGTTGAAGGCGGAGACTTTCATAACGAGTTCATCAACGCATTATCCACTTGAATTTCTCACCTTCCAACGCTGTCCCGGTGGAGCTATTTGGTACAGGTTACCACAACAATTGGCAGTTGATCCATGTGCATTCCGACTGTTATTATGTGGTCGGGACTTAATTGAACAGTATCATCACAGGTAGGAAAGGGTAAAAAGGCCTCAAAATGTATGTAATGTTGAGTATAAGTGGGATAATTAGTTGGTAGGATGGTTATTTTCTGTCGGTCGAGTTTGAAGAAGAACAAACCATTGTGCACATTGTTCGAGCAAAGTCGGACTGCCAGTATAAACTCGGATATTGGGATTATATAGTACAATAAACTTTGCCACTATTCTAGTGTAAGACATTCTGTAATTCGCAACCCCCCCCCCCCCCACCCTCCGCCCGTTCCCCTCTCATCACTCTCGAAGTATCCTCTAACTCGGAAAGCTGGCTGCGCTCCAACTCGGAAGGCTGGCTACGCTGCTTCCGCAAATCGTCAGTGTCGTCATTTTACGTAATGCAAATCAAATGTTGCATGTTGCATGAATTGACAATTCAAAACTATAATTTGAAATGTAATCTGAAATGTAATTTGAAATGTGCCCAACATAATTATATCGCCAGTCGCCAGGTCAATTGTAGTCATGCGTCCTGTGTCTGTACGTATATAACAATGGCCTTGTGTCATCAATAGCGGTGGTAATTAGAGTAACTCAAGGAATGACTTGATGACTAGTATTCAATATGTTCTGTGAAGCGAATCACCCAGTCAGCCGCTTATCTCATTGCTCGCTAACCGTTAACCGCCGTCTTGACTGCTAACAGATTAGGCAAAACGAGTGACAATGTCTGAGAAATCCGCGCTGTTGACGATGTTGGAGACGGTGTTGCACAACACACAGTAACACTACTGGTAACATATCTCACGTTACTGATTTATCCATATTTTCACCCTGTGCTACGATGTTTATGGTGGATGATTCGATGGGAGGTAGAGAAGCAGCAGTCCTATGATTCGTACTGTTCTGAGTATAGACAACCCCTACTGTTGCAATGCTATTTTTAAATATTATGGTCACGCTTACAAGAAGGAAGGGGTGGTGAGGTAAACATGTTTTCAAACACTGTGAATGGGAAGTTGTTAATGTAATTCGCAGGAAACAAGGACCTTCCTATCACTTTGCAAGGGGCTGACGAAGCCTTGGACGTGGATTTTGTTGGGATGATGGCATCACTTGAGATTTGAAATAGATCTTGTACATAAAAAACGACCCATGGATATTTAATGGATTTTTATTTAGGTTGAGAGAAGACTACAAGTGAAATCATAATACTCTACTTCATACTTTTTTTTCGTAACATGGAATGTTAAGGCAAGAATGTTTCTTTGAAAACAGAATGGAACGAAAATCCCTATTTGTATAATACAATATAATTGTTAATATATTGTGCCCAATGAAAAGGCTTAGAGGTGCTTCCATATTAGTACTAAACAATGAGACTGTTTCGAAAATTGAGTGATATTTACATTAGCTTGCATCAGGTGACAGTATGAAATATGAGGCCTCGGAACGCACTCTTCTATTATTTATATACATCAGGTAATTTTAGGTTAGAATCCATGAGTAACCTTATAGGCATTACGGAAACAAATAAATTGTGTAAGTCAGGTACCCCGTTGAGAGTAAATGAAAAAAGTATCAACCAACAGTTTCCGTCTCTAGATGAAGTCACACCATGTAAATCGGGAGTATCCCCGACGTACCTAAATTGAGGGCGTCTTTCTCGGATCGGCACACTAGGTGACAAAGCGCCTCCTAAGGAGGAATTCCAGGATCATGTATAAGGAGCATGACTATGGAGACAACGAATAATGAATCATTCCAAACGAAAACGTTCGTTCATGTTTGAGTCTTTTGAAGTATGTGCATGTATACTGCACGAAAGGATATGCATCTCATCTCCCAATATTTAAAATGAGTTTGTGAGAGGGGGTAATTGTATTGGTTTGTTAGTGCTGATAGTTACTTTCGTTGAACATAAGTCAGTAGAGCTTCCGTTTACCATTTAACTCGATAACACCGCTGTTATTACTTAATACAATACCTTAGCAAAATTCGCCTCCGACGGTCGATACCTCCCCCGGAAACACCGTACGATCTGAAGGGGAAAATGGACCTATGGATGTATAGATTTCAATTCCCTGCAAAACTATCTCTGTTAGGTAGAACCTGCGTTTACATTCAGTGTCCTTTGACGCCATTATGTCGTAGGCAATCCGTCTGTCCTAACTATCCTAACTACATGAACATAACGCACACAATTTAGAGTGGGAAGCGATAGTTCGGTGATAATTATCTCCAACCCTGGCCTGCTGCTCATATCATTTGGACTCACCGGTATTTTGTTATGTTTCCGATGATATGTACTCGATAACATAACACTGAAACGCTTTCAAAATACTAATGAACCCTGGTAATGACAGTTTGCAAGTCGGAAAAAACCTAAATGTTCCTCTATATATAGTACATATAATAAATACTAAGAGCTTCGAGTGCATAGTAGTAGATAGTATAGTTGATGCAACGAAATGAACATACATCATTATTTGAATATATATGCACGGACTATAAATAGATTTTGCAAAAATATACGTGAAACTACATTTAATACATTATTCACTAATCCGAGTGTAGTGAGACGAGTTCATAACAAACGTCGACCTAAATGTTTCCAACGACAATTCATACTCTACAAACAGGTTTTGACAACACTGCCTTTTTTGTTCCTACATGATCACCTTGTTATAGACGCAACGGAAGAATTACAGTTCCAATTCGAGCGCAAGCCTAATTTGCTGAGGGTTTTGGTAGTCTTTGAGAGTATGGTTCAAGTTCAAATGTATATTTCGCCACTGAAGAATATAATGAGAGCATGTAAAATCGAACCATTGTGGTATTGAACAAGGTACGGGGTGGTACTGTAATCTACATGCTATTCTTTAACAGCGGCTTTACTTTTTGCCATCATTGCGCCGACGTTCATCATTAGCACATCACCAGTGCTTTGCGCTCGAATAGGGTATATGTGAACTCTCTACCATTTTCTGCTCTTTCCCTCCTTTCAAGAATTGCTGATTCAGACCCGGCTCTACCTTCATTTATGAAGATTTCCCTGTGCCGGATAGGCGAGCGCGATGGGTTTCGGGATCGCGGTCTTTGCAGGGAGTCTCTGTTTCTATCCATATCCCGGCCAGAACGTATATCGTTTAGTCCCTTCCCTGCGGACTCAAGCGTTGTGAGTCCGCTCTTTCGCGTCTATCGACGATAAATGACTTGCTGTGAATAGTGCGCCCACTTCTATCCCATCACGGTCTTCTGTGCCTCCTATCCTCAAACTCGTGATCCAGTGATGACCTTGGGCTTCGTCTTAGTTCACTCGGTCCTCTCCCCTCATGGGTGACGGTTGGTCCACGGTATTTCGACACTTCTCTAATTCGTACCGTGTTCTTTCCAAGAGCTCTAAACTTTATTAGCTCTAAACGGGGGATTAACAAGGTCAAATTCTGGAACAAATTCGCCAGGAATGTCTCTTTTCCTGTGCCGTGGTCTAGGTGAGGCACCTTGCGATCTTGAGCCACTGCTGGATCTTGGAACCTGCAACAGACCCGTCTCTTGCATCGAGGCGGACCTGTCTCTTCTCGATAGATGCCCACCATCTTCCTCCCGTTTACTAGATGGTGGAGACTGTGACGGTTGTGATCGTCGGAAGGATGGTGAATTAGGATCTATTAGTTCTTTTGTAAATTCAAATCTGCGTGGCGAGCTAGCTCTTCGTGGATTGCGATTACTGGGCGAAATTTCACTTCTTGGATCTCTTTCATAATTCAAATTCGTCGAGGGGAGACTGATTTGGAACGCTTTTGACTTGCATTTGCCGGCTTGTCTGGAGTGGTGCACCTTCCTACCAATATTTTGGTGGTATGATGGGACTCCTTTCTCGGCGTCGTTGCTGCATATCTTTTTCACTAGTGTAACGTTCGTCAGATTTTCGGAACGTTTCGCGAAGAGAATCGACGGTCGCACTTCTTTGCGGTAAGAATTTCTTGACAGGACGGAAGGCACTTGGTCTGTTGGACACATCATCAAGGCGGAGAAGTTCTCGTTCACTTTTTTCAGACTATGCTCTACGTAAGTCCTTGATTGGAACAGTTAAAGCGTGCACATCTGCGGTAGTGGTCGTTAGGTTCATGTTTACTTTAATATCTCGAAGTCTTGGAGGTCTTTTCTCCTCGGGATTCTTTCGCTGTTCCGGGCGAAACGGGTCGTCCTCGACGCTGCTTTGGGGCATCATTTTCCCACGTGATTGCGACCGTGGTAAAAGCTCAGTCAACCGTTGCTTCGCAGACTCGTTGTTGCCCCCTCGCTGTTCTAAACTTACACTTCGATGGTCTTCAGCTCGCCATATCACAGGCTCCTTCTCTGAACACTCCAATACAGAATCACTATGCTGCTTGCTCGGTGGAAGCCATCGATGTCTACCGTGAGGTTTTGCTCTCTAAATCCGTGAGTGTCAAACATTGCATCCTGACGAAGAAATTCCTTGAATAAGGCATCAGTCTTTTCGTCTAACTGTAATCTCGTCCTTTTGGATAACAGCTTAGGCGAGCTTCTCTCGCACTTCTCTGCTTCCCCCAGGTCGCTTCGTCTTACCTGTTTTCAACTTGTTTTTGCTTCAAATTGGTATGTTTCTGTACTGCTTCCTCGGGTCAATGCGTCTTTAGACGAATCAGTTGTATCCTGATTTTCAGCTTCCTCCTCCGGAAAACTGAAACTGTCAAAAATTGCTTCCTTTTTCACCGAAATGAATTCTCGTCTCTTCGTTGAGGCTGTACGTCGACCGCCTCTGACCAAGGGTGCCTTGTTCTGAACTTTACTGTCGTAATGACTTGCATGGTTAGAGTTCATCATTTCTTTAAGTGCTTTAACTGTAGTTGGGCTACTGCTGTCACTTGATATTGTCATGCTATGACTATGAGCACTCTCGAAACTTGTGCTATCGTGATCACTTGCAGCGGCAAATTGCTGCCGTCGCTTCCAGTCTAAACGTTCTGTCAGCATCTCAGCTTTCTGCTCTATGGAGGCATATCCGCTATCTCCGTGCATCTGCTTAAGGCTCCTAACACTTTCTTTACCAGATTCTGCACTGTTTTTCTCTCACTCTCAGATGTGTGTCAGAATCCTCAGCACTGACACTGCTGATAGTCTGCTCGAACGAAGTAGAAATAATTTGCAGCTATCTTCATCCGTCACGTCGAAACTTTCCGTTCTCTCAGGTGTTACCTTCTCTGATTCCTTCGGCGACACGTTTCCTGTATTTCGACAAGAGATCACGGTTTCGAATTCAGATGACTCTGAAGCCTCTGATGAGTCTTTACTTTCAAGTGTTTGCCCTCAATGCCACAGATCGGCATAGTCTCTGCCGTTGCGTGGGCCATCTGTTTCCCTGCTACGGGCACATCACTTCTATCCGACTTTGTTTTATCCGCATTCTGTTTGCTATCGATATACTTATCATTTGGTCCCGATGTGCTTTCCGCCAGCATCGCCGTTTCCCCTTTCGGCGATTCGATTGCGTTGTCTTTTTCGGAACACGAAGCATTGCTAACTGACCGATGGTTTTGAATTGTATGAGAGCCCGCGGGTGGCCTCTAAATTGTTCCTCTATAGACTCAGTTTGCTCCAACCGTCTCTTCTCTTGTTCTTGCCTGACAATGATATCGGATATCATACTCCTGTCATTGTCTCTTACCGGAGGAGATTTTGGCTGAGTGTCCTTATTCATTTATTGGCAAGTCTGTCTAAATGCCGATTGGGAACTTGAGCTCTCACACGACTTCCCTCAGAGATTGTCCGGGGACGGTCCTGCGAAATGCTCTCACCACTTCCACATCCACGCAGTTCTGGAGGTCCCATGGGTGACCTTGGTGATTTACTCCTTCGCCCGTCCGGGGATCCCTCAAATCAATATTGAGTCGTCCTCGATCCTGGCCATGTCTGAAACAGACCAAATGGATTGTAATACAGTTTCAGTAATAACAATAATAATATATATATATATATATATATATATAATATATATATATATAATATATATATATATATATATATATATATATATATATATATATATATATAATATATATATATATTATATATATATATATTATATATATTAACTATTATTATCTATATAATTACTTATAAGTAGAAAAAGCCTCGAAAAAAATGGTAACATGGTGTTAAAGAATAATAGACTATCGCGCTTGCTGACCGTGGTCCCAGTTGATAAAAAATCACCTATAAGTTTCAGTGATGTGTGGTTTTAGGAGCTAATCCGCAGAATGGCTTTTTCCGATCGGCAGTGTCGAAACCACTCGGGACATTTCATATTGACCGGTACCTGGCCTCATCCGGCCTGTGTATTGTATTGTATTGTGAATCGTTCCCGGAACCTCGTTCTGGTTCCGCTCACATGTTTACCCCCGTCAGGAATATCGCTATGCAATAGACAGACGGCATTACTGGTTGTGCAGGTGGAGTCATTAGGGTTTAATTTCCCTATATTCTCAATTACCGCTCGTTATCCCATCGATATATCGAGATTATATTTTGCCCTTTATGATCATCCAGTCATGACTAGAACTTCCAAGAGAATATAAAACAAAATTGAATAAAAATTATTATTTAGTGTCTTGAGGAAAAATTGCAAAGAGTAAATACCCCTGAAAAACACAACAACAAGCACCATGGCAACAAAACAGATCCATGACGCAGCGCGGAAGAGCCCGAGGTGGCAATTTATCAGTTCATGGACAAGGATCAGCAAACATGGGTTTGCGCTGGAAGCTCACGACTCGACGTGAGATGAAAAACGGTTGAAGCTTAGTTGAGGGATCAAAATGGTAGGGTGCACTCATTCGACCTCAGCACCACAGAAATGACCCAACGAAAACCAAACATCTTGGAATAATGTCAAAGTAATGGGTTCCTTCTTCGTTTTATCATCGGGACCGTCCTCAAAGTCAGCTATTTACCCCGAAGGTCGAAGAATGCTCACGCTCCCTTGTTTCTCGGACACGATAGTTGCTATACTGTTGTCAGGCTGTTGACTAACGTCGTCTTCCGTTCAACTGTGGAATCCTTAGATGATACATTATTTGCTGTCTGAGAGATTTACCGTCGAGGAAAGTATTGGAAGTCTCGATCTCACCTCGGTGGAGCTGAGGGAACGGGGTAATTGTTTGCTGGCTTTCTGGTTTAAAAGTTCATGGGTCAGTGATATTTTCAGTGCTAACTTCTTCCAGGTAACAATGATATTACTAGTAGGACTCCTAATCTAAAGCATTGCGGTTCCAATGAGGGGAATAACCTCAAAAGACTATCAGTCTACAAGCGTGGGTGTTTCCCATGGTCAGGTCGGATTGAATTTATTTCTCAAGAAACGAGAAAGACAACTTCCTTTGCTTCGGTCCTCAGTTAGATGTATCTGCAAGCAAATTACTAACTGAATGAAGGCACTTATTGGTGTATGTATAATTTGAACATCATTGATGTAGCACGTCCACGAGTGTTGAAGAATGCAGGTGCTCACGGAGACCAGTACAGGTAACATGTTGTGAGGATCATATCGATGGTCCTGTATAATGGATTACTCAGCCGAACAATTATTTTCCAATTCGTTTCTATTTTTACTTTCGTAACTCACTTTGCGTCCCTATTGGAGAGTGTAGGCGTTCTTGAATATGAAGAGCGCCCAAGGCTGCGGGTGGGTGTCCCGGCTGCGCTCACGCTCTGATGATGCAAGTCAGTTCCTCCTCGCCTGTAAAGTCCATTAACGGAGGATGTGACTCTGTTGATATAAAGGCAACACAGGCATTTGATAACCTTCTTCTCAACTAAGTATACAGAAAAGTGAAACCAATATAGTTGAAAGTCAAGCTCCGACAATATTGAACAAACCGACTTCGACCCGAAGCAATTGCTATCAATAATAATATCTGTTTCGTAGGTGGTTGAACATGTTAGGCAGTCGGTTTCTCCGAGAATCGTCCATTTAAACTCTCACCGAGATGACGAGATGCCTTATCTTTGCAGTTTGTGAAATGGGGTATAAGGACGCGCGAACTCCTAAAGTCAACATTGGGTATGAACAGAGAAATAATTTAGGCTTTAGTTTCTCTAACCCAGAATGCCTTCCTTCCAACGTACTAGATAAGCACCGTCTTTCTTATGCGAACACCAACTAGTGGGACACCATGCATATGGGAAATAATATAATAAAATTAAAAAAACGATTACCCTGATATGCTATTATTTCACAACAAAGCGTTACTTAATTCGATCATGACAGTGACCTCACACATCACAATGGTTATCTTAGATAATCTAGCCGAGGAAACCGGTGGAATGTGACCTATTCTTTTTTCTACCGTTCCCTATCCTCACATCTTCTCTTCCTGCCTTGCTCTCTCGCGTATATAACGGGTTAACGATTGCAGAAACGGCGTTATTACAATTTAAAGGTCATGTCAATAATTCGATCTTCATTTAGAGCAGTTGTTACCTATTTGTTCAGAAAAGAGCTACGAAGAGACAGCCTGTCGCCAAGTCTTTTGTCGAACGAACCAATGACGAAGATAAATCAGACCATGAAAGATTGTACATTTTGCCGAGGTGTCTTAGGACGCTTTACTGAAAGTGCAGTTTCGATTTATTTTATTAGATTTGGATATAACACTGATCTGACTTTCCTTTATATTGATCTCTTTTACAAAACACAGTTCTGGCCACATCAGTATTGACGTAATCGATAAATGTAAATGTCATGGGACATTTTTTTACCCAAAGCATATGGTTTAAAATGTTGGTTCTGTAAATTTCCGTTCATCGGAAAACTAATAACAATAGCGTGTAATTTTTCCCTTCCATACGCATCGAGCAATGAGTGAAGCAATCGGTGGGGGGGGGGGGGGGGGTCCTGTCCCATCGTGAAATGGTATTCGATGTATACGCCATCCCATCTCTACTGATCATCATCTCTGAATTTGAGAATTGCAAAATGCAAACTAATAATAACTGGACTCGCAGGTTACCAGTTTAACCTGGACCACACAAACGTGGAACTTGAGTGGTAATAACAGTTCAGTAGCAAACATGATTCGTTTATATTGCATCGTAAAGCGATTTGGGTCGAAGAAAGGTTGTGATAATTGAGAGCGGGCGTTTGTGACGTTTTGTGAAAACGACTATTGTCGGTGCCATCACACTGATACTGAAACAATACTCACGGGATATCTGATTTTGTTGATCTCCTTCTTTGGTGTCCTCCCCGTCCAGTAACCTGCATGTGTTGAAAGAATGAAAAAAAAAGCGGATGAAGATATATGAGAAAATTACTTGACGATATATATATATATATTATATATATATATATATATATATAATATATATATATATATATCTATATATATATATATATATATATATATATTTAAAACAGTAAGAGAAGTCCGTGTATTGTCGTTGAAAATTGAATAGTGTGATAATAATGATCCTGTTGACCACGAAATATTTAATCCGTATATATATTTTCGACCTCTCCTCGGGTCTTCGCTCACGTAATATGTACTACACGAAATCATGAACCGTTATTCACCAAATATCCATTCAAATAATCGCATATAGTTTCCCTTATGACAACACAAAAATAGAGCGTGGTGTGTAATAAAAGGCTTATTTGAATTTCCAGAAGTGCGCCACAGAAACTACAGGAGACTGCGGAATTGCGCTAACAACGCGCCTACAAGAACTCTCCTCCCGACTGGGGACAGAGATACGCAATTAAAAAGAAAAATAATGAAAAAAAAGGCTTCTTCTCTCCTTCCTCTAATAACGCGTGAACAGCAGTGTCTAAAAGAGCGCGTCGTAATGAAGACAAATAACACCCCGTTGAGAGGGTATCTACGAAACCGGAAGCGCGTCTTACAAAAGTAAAGAAATTGGAAACAAGACGGACTGACCAGTTAGGCGCAAATAAGCGAAAGCGCAACTACCATAGTTGTAGCGCCAAAATACTGAAGAGACCCCCCCCCCCGGCTCAAATTGCCGCAATCCAGGAGGACTAACAATTTGAGAATCCTTAAGGAAGTACTCAACCAGAAAAGAAACGACTTGTGGAATAGCGACCCACTAGTGCATAGTACATGACAATGGATGTGTGGGTAAAGGCGAGGAAACCACGATCTCTGTTCAACCCACAGGATATGGACTTAAGTCGCTTGATTACTTTCATTTCAATAAGTTTTCCTGTCCTTAGCACTAGCGAACCCACCCTTAAGGACAAAAAACTTCATTTATCAACTATAGTATGATTTTGGAGACTGTAATGTTGTCCCACAGGAAGTCTTTGGTCATGGTTCCTAATGCTTTGCTTGTGATTGTTCAATCTTCTGTGGAATTTGTCAGAGGTTTCGCCAACATACAAGCCATCCTCGCAAATCGTGCATGTGATAATGTACACAATGTTTAACGAATTACAATCATAATTTCCAGGATAGAGGGTCACTGTCCCTCAGGGCGGATGAGGGTTACTTACTTCACTACCGGATTAGTCCACGCAAACCGGGCCTGTGCGCTGTGTCTATGTATAAGGGTGTATATGTTAAGGGTGGGTAATATGTATGCGCGTGTATATGTATATGTATGCGCGTGTGGGTAATATTTATCGCGTGGTATATGTTAAGGGTTGTTAAGGGTATGTTTTATATTCTCTATGCTTCAGTTCAATTCATTCTTTTTCCACATGTCATTATTTTCTATTCATTCTCTTTTTCCTTTCATTCTAATTAAATTACATGCCAAAGCAGATCCTGGATATGTGTCCTTCTGTCTCGCGATCTACCCCTCCTGCAATGATCGTTGTTTGACATGTGATTATCCATGAAAAGTACCACCAGCACATGGGTAGAGAGATACATAAACCATAAGTCCATTGGAAAATAATGATTGACTATTTTCTGAGAAATGTGGGTATTTCATCAGAAGGAATGACCTATTATTAATTTATTTGTGATTTGCGGTTTAATGGGAGTGTTCTCACCTTTGCACCTCCCACGTGTAACTTCACGATCAGCTCATACGGAACAATAGTTTCATCAAGATTAACGATCAGATTATCTGGTATGAGAGGTGTCATGATTCTAACGTTCGGTTATGCCAGGATTCATTTTAATGAGACTGGGAGGCCTCTTCAATATAATGAGTTTACTCGTAGATTCCATTGTCTGCGTTTATCATTCAGAATGCTGATTATTTATTTATTTATTTATTTATTTATTTATTTATTTATTTATTTATTTATTTATTTATTATTTATTTATTTATTTATTATTTATTTATTTATTTATTTATTTATTGATTTATTTATTTATTTATTTATTTATTTATTGATTTATTTATTTATTTATTTTTATTCATTCATTTATGTATTGTTTTGAATAACAGTGTTAAGATCCGTCTCCAATCTTGCCACTGGCTCTTGTGATTGAACTTCAATGTCTTGCCATTAGTTTTCAGAACCCTTCTTCAAACACCATAAAAGGTAGGCCTTGTTAGGCAATGATCTAGGGATTCAAGACACTGTAATTAATTGCATAACTGTCTTCTCCGGAAACTATTTCCTTGCCGACCGAACTCATGTTAAAGTGCTATCTGTGCACTCCGGAAATTACAGCCCTCAGCGAGTTACTACGATAGCAATATAGCAATGTTGAACAAGTATAGCTTCATTCGTGAACAAATCCATCGGTGCTTCGTATTCCCCACTCGAATAATTCAGGAGAACCTTTGAATGTTGACCTGAGCAGTCTACATTGACTGTTCCGAAAACTCGACCGCTAGTAAGTGGTTGAATTGACATTCACGCCGAGCACAGTAACAGGAATAAATGTCCACCCCCTCCAGGTCTTGTCTATCGGCTTCCAATGATCACTCTTTGAACACATCGAGTTCATATCAGCTTACCGCTCTGTGTTATCATCTTGGAGAGACGGAAAGAGTTTTGACACTCCTCTACAGTCAGCTGGGGTTTGGATTTGGACTCGAGATTATTATCGGGACCAGTGGACAGAGGTATGAATAGCTTTGGCAACCTTTGGGGAAAATAAATGAAAAGTTATTACATAAGTCGCTATGGCTGGAGCAAATTTCTAGAAATTAGGAGCCCCAGCGATAACAGGGCTCTGTTCACAACGATTTGTACTGTATGCTACGACCGTTTGAGCTAAGATCGAATTATCCATCGTACAAAAAAGGTCTTAGGACTGAGCTTGCGTATCCCATCGGAAATTAGGAGCCCCAGTGATAACAGGGCTCTGTTCACAACGACCTGTACTGTATGCTACGACCGTTTGAGCTAAGATCGAATTATCCATGGTACAAATAAGGTCTTAGGACTGATGCTTGCGGTATCCCATTGGGAAAAGCCATCAACTGAAATACAGCATTCTGAATTGACTGTTGTTCGAGTTGGAAAGTTAGTTATGAAAGGTAGTTAATGCACGCTCCTTCGTTGTGATGGTCCATTCATCACGACCAATCGGATTATCGGAAACTATCAAACATTGCCCGAAACGCTTGATCTCTGGTTTGTAAAAATGCCGACATGGAACAAGCACCGCAAATCGTTTTCCTCCTTGCAATTTCCAATTCGATATAACGTTATTATTTGTATTTTCGGAGGTCATTGCTAAGGATCAAATACACTCCATCTGGGGTTGCACTACCCGTAAAACACAGTAGGTTAATTGGAATTCATATTTCAGTGACAGGATGCTCTGGAGTAGGATTGACGAGTATTCATATCAGTCGTGATATCTAATGGGGGTCCTGCAGCAACAGCTACCCGAGAGGAGGCAGCTCTAGCAAACGCTAATGCCTCGTAGTGTCAAAAGGAAAATTGCTTGACTCAGAAATAAGGTATGTAGAGAGCCCGTGGCATCAGATCAGGTCAAGGTGGCTTGTGGTGGAGCGTGCATGCCAGTCGTTGGCAACATTGTTCATGATCAGAGCAGTCCATGAGGTGAAATGTTCTGAAAAAAAATCCTGATCATCAAGACCGCACAGTTCCAAAGTGCGGATGTCACTAGTAGTTTATTTATTATGTTACCCTTTCGCAGGCGTAATCACCCAAGGAATGTGACTGGCTTAAAATCAAGTATGTAGTAACAAATTTGCTGTCACTAACGTGCCTGTCACCAACATACAGTGGGGTCATTAATACGCAGGGTTGGTTCATTATACGGATTTACAACGCGGTGTTATCGCCAGAATTGAAGGAGGAAAGATATGCTCTGGGCGTTGTCCAATATTAGAACACAGAAGAAATACCACTCACGAGCTGAAAAGACTCCCAAAATATTCAAAAATGAATCAGGAGCATTGTTAGGAGTAATACATTTGGGATTACAGGATTGATCTGCAATGGATGTAACTAGAGTACCAGTAGTTGTCTAGTAATATTATGGTATGTACGAGATATATAGACGATAAATGAGTGTATTGCACAAAAGAGATCAAGAAAACATACATTGTCGTGAAAATGTCCCAGAGGTTCTGCATTAGGCGTTTAACATTGTTTATTAACAAAACGACTTGCCCAGAAAGTACCTGCTGGTCATCGGGGCGTAAATCCATTTCGAAACGGGGGGTGGAGGGGGGGCGAGGCGGACTGCGATACACCATCTAAGGTTGAGAGCCACCATTGGTTGGCGCGTGCGTACAGAGGAATTTTGGCTTGTTATACCTTCCAGATCGCCGGAAATGGTACCTGCCGTCGCTGGTCCTAATTGCAAACATCTAAATATGCAATTTCAGTGAAAGGAATATGACTAACAAACAAATAAAGTCATGAACCCAATGCAGGTTTACCATTGGGTACCTTGAACAGATCATGAGGGAATTTGAATGAACGGGGGCACTCAGATTGCAGGAAACGGTACTTTCGGCTGGAATAGGTATAGGGTCTTGCCTTGACCTATTTTACGGAGTTGATTCAGTAGCGCGGTCATGGTATTTTGAGAGGCTCAGGTTATTGGAATGGTGGGCTTATCATACTATTCAATTAAAAGTACCCAAATCTCAAAAAAAGTTGCCTAAATTCAATGAAGTTCATGTAGGCCTAGGCCAAGGGTGAACATTTCAGGTAGTTCGCTTCCCCCGGACTCGTATTTATCCATTTTTCGCCGAATTATGTTCACTTGCACCACTCGAGTTATCGAGTCGATTAAACTTTGATTATGCCTGGACTCGGTGCCTGCGATGAGGGGTTGACCCTAAGTGATTTCATATGCCACTGACTGTACTGTCTGACTATAGTGAATTTAAGATATTTTAAGGTTGTGTTATTAAAAGTTTACAGAATAGTATATACGGTGTACCAGTTAGTGCGAAATGGGTAAAGGCTGTGTTGTAATGCCAAAATAGACAAGAAACTAGTTGGGGTCAAGCACTAGTCGCAACGATTTATAAAGGTCTTCAGACAATCATGGGCGTCCGCAAGTCCTTATAGATGCGACTTACTGCTCTGAGCTTGGGCCGTTCTCTGCCAAATTTCGAATTCAAGGGCACAGGAGATTAGTAAGTATAAATCTCACTTTCAGAAGACCTCCGAATCCCTCTCCTCCCACGTTAAAAATGTTTGCATTCAGGTGGCATTAGATGCAGTCTGATGCATTATAACACTCCTAACACTCACTCTGTTCCAGAAATATGTTTTATTTTCCGTTCCTTAGATGCGATTGCTGCTCAGGATCTCGTGATTTTTCTTCGTCACAATTGGCACGAGCGCCATGGGGCAGTAAGTAGGTCCTTCTTTCGGGAGTTAGTTGTAAACTTCACTACCAACAGCGGACCGCCAAGAATAGGCCTAAGTGACTATTCCTTTTAAGGCCGCCAAAAGTTGAGCCCGAATTTTTAGGTGGGTCACCGACTGGTACCTCGCGGAAAAATGTGAATGTTTTTTTCGGCATTTTATCTAAATTTGACCAGTCCGGCAGAAGATTCGGCCATATTTTTTTCTGCCTTTTCGCGGCCCTATTTTGACGGATTGAGACGAAAAAAGGTAAGGCAGCTCTTCCCCCTCCCCCCCCCCCGCATCCCCGGTCGGCTTTTCACATGTCCTTCCGATGCAATTTGTTGACTCTGAATCTTGTGCAGGTCAAGATCTTCCAGGGTCCATCCTGGATGACCCAGGTCATAAATTTTATTTTGACACGTTCTCGTTCGTCCGACGTAAATCTTTAAAAGGATCGCGGAAAATATAAGTTCGCAAATTCATTGTGCAGAAGCGCGCTAAGACTTTTGACACAATTTTTACTTTTAATTTTAGAAAAGTCCTTCGCCTCATCTTTCTTGAATTTCGTATTGTCGGTTTGAAATTTTGAACAAGGCTGGTCAGGGATATCTCTCTCTCAATTTTGTTTTATATCCATGTTTCAGCTTGTCTCATTTTGGACCAGGAAACTTCTTTTGTCAGAGTGTTAAAATGGGAAGGCGGGGGAGCTTCCTCCTCGTATGCCCGCCTTTAGCTCACTATCCAGGACGTTATTTTTATATTTTAGTCCCATTAAGAATTATAAAAATTTCACTAGGCCTATTGTAAAAAGATGCTTGAGGTAAATTTGCAGATTTTTTTTAAAAAAAAAGCTATTTCCGCATTTGGGATAGTATGTGAATCTAATTCCTCCCTAATCCTAAATTATACCATAGACATATTGATTGCTCTACAATACCGACAGCCAATCACGGCGGTCGTTGTAAAAATATGTGTGTTAACAGTTAATTGACGGATTAGAGTATTATTGATGGTGGAAAGGTTGCACATTAAAAAAAGGGGGTTTTCACACTCGAGGTGTGGGGGGTTTGAATGGTACCTCCGCCCCCACATTTTTTTTCACTGGGGGAAGGAACACCGATTCCTACGCAATTGGTCGAATCGCGCCTGATGGATTGGTTTCCGGGCAAAGAACAGGACGGAAAACTATATTCTTTAGAATTCAGACTCTGATTGGCCAAACGTTTGGGCAGTTTCACATACGTCAAGCAAATAAAACCTGATTGAATATAGATACACTAAGCTGATCTCTGCAGTTGCCCGGACGGCTCGAATGACGCACCTAAAGGACTCGGCTATTGCAAATTTTAGTCGGGGTGTACCTATTTCTTCAGTTCGGAGATATCGGTAATCATATGTATTAGTTAATAAGTTTGGAAACTGAGTAAAAAAGCTGTTAGATGGAGTCGGCAGCGATGTAGTCGATACGGTCTCGGTCTGAATTATTCTCGAAAAATGGGCTCTTCTAACTTCGAGACCGAGACCCGTCATACCACAAGGTATAGACCGAGATGCGGGATGGTATGGCATCTGGTATCCTGGAGGGTCTATAAACTAAAGGTAACTCGTTCGAAGATAATGCCATCAATCAAAAATCACAGGCCTATGTTGATGTGTTTTGATTGAGTCAGTTAATGAATTCAGTTTTTTGAACGTTTTGAGAATACATTAAATATCTTCAGGAAAAGGTGACAAAATTAATGCCCAATACTTGCATTGCAATCGAAGAAAAAACGGAACCGCGCGCGAAGTGCGCGCCAAAAAGGCGACCATAGCGATTCGAGCGGTCAGGTACAGTGAATCGGCAGTGAACCTCTCCAGGCTCAGCAGTATCGAAGGAAGTAATTAGCGTGTAAGTTGAGGCAATAGGCCGGCTAATTGTGGAGAGTCCTTTGCATTTCAGCTACTGTAGAATGGTGTGAACGTGATTCAGAGCCCTGTATAGTTTGGCTGCGATCTGCGAGGGCTATGCCTATCTCTAATTACAAAAATCTACGAAGGATTGATTTCAGAAGTTTACAAATGTGAATGAGCCATTAAGACAAACCTAAGTCGAAACCTGAATGAACACCCAAGCAAATGCGCGCGGAGCGGGCGAAAATTTTTGCACTAAACTAGTATTCGATAACTAAAATTGGGTGTTTCAGGACCTTAATTGGCCCATCATCTTGGTATTGCCTAAATGCTTTGATTCTCGCGCCTAAATGGAGATATAACGCAAAACCCAGCGGGCCAATTTTCATCGTTCAGCGACCCTCATGTCCCTCAATGCCCAAAACGGGGGGGCGGGACACATTTGATATTGTGTCCCCCACCCATCGAAAAGTGGGGGGACGTGTCCACGCCCCCCCCCCCCCCCCCCAGGATGACGCCATGCCGCTGGTCCTAATAAATATAATATATGCCCCATAATTGTAAATGTATATGGAATGGAAAACGATGGCTGAAGCAACCATACGGAATCCAACTTGGTCATAATAACCGTTTCAGAACTATACTCAACATTACTCTTGATGTGACAAATCCACGTGGTGATGACTTTATTATTACAGAACGCCTAACTGAATCACACTAGCACCGCATCGATAGCATTAATACAGCGTGGTTATACATACGATAAGTTCCAGTGCACTGCCGTGTGTTTGAACAGTGACTGACTGGTGGAGCATTTACTTTTTACGATGGGTAAAGTTTCAAATGAACATGCCTACAACAGTTTCCGATATTTCATCGACTCATATAGAGTTCATAGCTTGAAAAGATATTTAGCTAGCTTTTTGCGTGGATTAAAGAGAATTGTTGACTGTTTTGGGATAACTGCATTACCAGACCATACATTTGAAAAACTAGACTAGCCTATGCTGCAAGAGGTAACTGAATATTGAAACATATGTATTAACATGTAATTCCTTCACGTCTCAATTCCACTTCATGTGTCATTCAGTGAAAGAGCTAACAACAAGGATCATAAGATGTATTGCTTTAACTGCTTTAACTTAAAATGATTACTATTGTTCCCATCATTCAGTTCAATTCAATTTATATCCGGGGGTCTTTATTTTCCAAAATCCTATCTCTCGCTTCAGGCGTCCCCAGGAATCGCTTCACATTAAGTCACGACGAGCTAATACAGTTTACACGTTATCCTTCACCTGAGGTCATATATATGCAAAAACATTTGGTATTTCTGCTGTATTGATTTTGATAAAACCTACGACGCCTGTATTCAGTTTCTATTTCATCCTACATTTGATAGTTTCCCTCGATTGCATGACGCGTTGGGCTGTTATCGGTTTTAGTTTGGTGGGGCTGGCCGAGTTACGAACATTGCTGTGCGGCGATTACTAGCGTGGGGGGCCACGGGAGCAGCCGGAGTACGTAACTCATTTGTCTTAATCGAATTAGGTCAATCCAGTCCGTGCTTCCACATTCTCGATGCCAGACGTGAAGGGGGTGACAATGCGTAATAAGAACAAATTTGGTCCTCGTATGATGGACTAACATGATAGACCCAATGCATTGTAATTAGGTGTTCTGATAGAACCCGCCTACTTTAACACTTTGACATTTTCGAGAATATATGGGTAGTGTATGTTTATTCCAGAATGCCTATCGCAGGATATCACTAAGCATATCCCGTATAGACGCTCAGATTAAGCACCGAGTTTGCAAGTCACTAGGTAGTCATATAGTAATGTCAGACATGTGGATCCTTATGACGCCTTAAGACCTGTTATAACAGTGGCGGAGTAACCATTTTCAGTTTCAACTCGCTACTAACACTGCCCTTCGCTGTTCCTGTGGGGCGTTTCAGTAATTATACTTGAACGTATTCCATACAGAGACGGCCGTATGGATAACACAAATCAACGGGTTATTGATACCCACAAGTTGGTTGATTATGCCAGATCCCAAGGGGAATTGAATGAAGTCGTGGAAATCTTCGCCCTATGCGTGGATAACCACTAGTGGGGTTTGCAGAGTACCAGACAAGACAAGACAAGAACAAAATGTAATGCAATTCCTAAACCCTTAAATTCACAAGAGCTTTGACAAAGTATTACTCGCAAATTGTAAGTGACTTACCTGGGGCCCTATCTCACTAAATCGGATAAGGGCTATATGGGAGGGCGTCCCAGCACATTTTCTACTGCCAAAGTCCAGGGGATTTTAGTACTACCTCTAGGTTACGATTTTCTATGATTGCCAGAAGGTTGGGTAATTTTCCAAGGTCGAGGAAGATACCTGAGCTTGGAAAAGTGGATGTGTGGAGGTTGTGGGAAATAACCTCGCGAGTCTGAACT
The DNA here is from genome assembly GCA_026419785.1 of Sclerodactyla briareus. Classification (NCBI taxonomy): domain Eukaryota; kingdom Metazoa; phylum Echinodermata; class Holothuroidea; order Dendrochirotida; family Sclerodactylidae; genus Sclerodactyla; species Sclerodactyla briareus. The sequence goes on along the minus strand of JAODTK010000112.1, from coordinate 350,357 downwards.
CTTGTGGAGGATTGAAAAGTATGCTAGAGCTTATTATTTCAAGGGAATTTGTCCTAGGTGCCCATGAGAAAACGAGTCCATAAAATACCGGACCATGATGGACAATAAAATGATGCTGGGGAGAGAAGGTGGCATCGCCGTAAGATTATTGAATCGCTTTGCATTGAAAGACAAGCAGCCGACCCTAGATAGGAACGTACAAGCTAGATCGACAGTTTTCTAAGTTGTCTAATGGATCCAGCTGGATCTCAGATGAGGTAGCAGTTTCGCAGGAAGGCGAGAAGGAAACACCAGAAAAAAAATTTAGGTTAATAGTCTCTTCCCCATTGCAGCTGATCACGAATGTATCATAGTATAGCGCTGTATAAGACATGCAGTAATAGGAACAAAATCCTCCAGGTCAGATTGTCAGAAGTGGATAAACTCCTGTGCGACAGCCGAATAATTCGTTTCCAAGAGGTACTGCCTCGATTCCTTTGCTCTGCGAAGGTATCATCACTAATTCAAGAGAATTAGGCTGCAAAGCGATATGACAATCGACGGTTCCGAAAAATAAGTGTATGTACAAAAAAAAAGTTACAAACAAGTGAGTCCGGCAAGACCAAAGGAGCAATGGCTGCATACATAAAATTGCATGATCACCCATCAATGTTCATATACCTGACCGTTATTTGCCTATTTTTTTGGGAACGAAATGAACCGTAGTTATCGCTAGTGATATTTGTCTCCGAGGATTTTTACTGTATCGTGAATCAACAGCGGAAGTGATGAGGATTGTTTATAGCGTTACTATGGTGACTAGTGTCATGTGGTTGTACTAATCTTATAATCGCATATTATGCCTGACGTCACATCACTACGGTCCAAGGGATAGTGCCAATCGGAGTCGCTTCATTGTGCAGTTGGATCATGATGTAGGCGGATGTCATTGAGATTTCCCTCTTCATCAGCTCGAGCAACAGACGTAGATCATTGGCAAGTTGTATGCCTGCTCTCGTACTGTGTAGTCCTGTAGTACAGAAAGAGTGCTTTACAGAACTCCGTAAATGAGTCTTGTAATGCTCATGAATGGCGAGCACAAACACAAGGGTCGACGATTTTCAATGCCCCAGATGTGAGGCTGGAGTTCAATGCGAGGCAGCAAGCCGGATATTGACAACTGGAAGGACTGAGCCTGTAGCCCTGGGTCACCGTTCGTGATCTGGTTAAGTGGTAAGAAAGAGACTGGCAGGTGAACACGGCAGACAGATTATTACAGTGGCTGCCTAGGCTAGTTAAAGTGCTGTTGCAAGTTAGGGAAGCCTTTGATAGCAGACTTGGTGTCTTATGTGTAGTAACCAGAGCTCTAACTTCGGCAGGCTCGTTATAACTATTCGAGATAAACCGCTGTTTTCCGCGCAGGCGTTTAGTTGGCAAAATTACTGTGCCATGTCTTTGGCAGTCTACTGAGCGAACTAAAAGATTTAAACGCTCTGTCCTCGGCGGCGACTTAGTCAAATTACTGTGCAGCTGGTCTTTGCAGTTCTATGAGCAACTTTTCTGTTCTCGGCAGAATTATGCTGATGAGGACGAGTTAGAAGACTGAGCTTACTGAGGAACTTATCCCTCAGGAGCCTCTCACTTTCCCCTCCGGGGAAGGAAGTCAGGACTAGCGGCCCAAAAGACACTTTCATCCGAGTTGAAAACGGTGATGTTGCAAATGCAATCACAACTGCAAAACTGTCAAGAACGTAATGATGGCCCCAACCAGGGTCTTCGAAACGTGCTGCAGAAAACGCCTGGCTGATACTCCCCCAAGTGCGCCAGGGCAGAAACACTCTCTGTCAGAACGAATGAGTTATTCCTCCCTTTTTTTGGTTTAATGATGATCTTGACTCAAGTGCTGGTGTGCTCACGCGTCAGCCCGGCAGTTTTTCGAGGAGCCACATATTGTCTGCAGCTCTTACAGTCTTGACTTTGCAAAAACGGTGGACCACCAGTTTTCATGACAAGGTGCAAGTCTGGTAACTAAGCATTTGCACTAAGAGGCTTACGCATGAGCCATGAAGCAGCGCTGTCAACGTTAAGAGCGCCCAAGCAATGTAGAGCAGCCACAGACGGACCCAAGAAATAGGCTGATATAGGATCACCTACCGGGATTTGCACGCAACAGAGACATGAAGATGCATAATGCAAATGATTGATTTCAAGGCAATGACTTGCTCTTGGCTTTCGACTTTCTCCCTCAATGGGAGTCCTCGTTGCAAAAAGGCGCTTGATAAAGAAACGGTCATGACAATGTCACCGACGCATTGGCACCCTTGGGCATGCCAAGCATCAACTCAACCAGGTGCGTCGTGATCTTATAAAGTTTCCAGTTGAAACGCCAATATAACGATTATCCACCCGTCCGAAACTCGCTATTGCTTTTCGGGGATGATCTGTCACAACAGATAGTGCTATCACAGAGGCGACCGAGTCAGCCGCGGTACGCAAACCAAAGTCTTATGTGATGCCTCTTACACCACCCCCTGCAAGAAGACGGGGTCGAGGTCGGGGGTTCCGACTGTCCGGTACAGCGCCTTTTTAGGCCACCCGAGGCGTTTATGACGTGAATAAAAAATGTGACATGGTAAAATTAGCTCTTCCGTCATCTCTGCCCATCTTAACCGCTCCTTCTCGGGCCATGCAGGTAAGACGAACCAGTGTCTCACCATGAAAGACAAACCTCAGACTCTGACATATTGCAAAATATACAGGGCTATGCCTTATAGTTCAATGATGATTGCCCCATCGGATTTTTACGGTTTGTCACAAGCATGGTTCGCTTTCGGCCTACAGAGCAATTTTGGCAATGCAAAGTGTCAAAAGCCTTATGCAACGGCGTATAGAAAAGTGCATCATGACCCTAATGATTCCTATCACATCTCTCCTTCAGGCCAACACCTGAATATTACATTCGAATGAATCCTAAACCGAAGAATCTAAACAAAGTAGCAAGTACCCACCATTTTAAAAATTGACAACGTTTCAGACTGTCCTACATCTATTAGGGCTCAATGTTTTATGCGTCATTGAACTTTCGGATGCTCACTACATGGTATCGATCAAGTCAGAAAGCAGAATACTTACGGTTCGCTATAAGAGACAATTTTTTCAGTATACCTGCCTCCAACTGGTGTGGCTCTGCCCCCCCCCTCGCCCGTTTTTACAAGATACTTCACCAGTGCTTTTTTCCATTACGGTAATTGGGATATTAGTGTGTTGCCTACATTGATGATATATATATCCAAGGCAGAACTTATCATGACTGTTCTCAGGCAGTCTCAGAGGCGAGCAGGTTTTTTCTTCAGGCTTTAGATTTCATTGTTAACCAAGAAAAATCTAACCCGAACCATGTCATACATTGACCGATCTGGGGTTTAATTTGACCCTCTGATACCATTTTGAGTAATCCAACGAAGACAAGAGTACTCACTAATTGGCGGAGCTACAACGTTCGGAATAACACAAAAAACTTAATAAACAGCTTGCAAGGGTCATAGGCCTAGTTAGTTCTCTTTTTCCAGGAGTTCATATGCCCCTGTTCCTACCGGAGCTGGGAAATGTCTAAATTAAAGCGCTCGACAATGGGGGGTGATTTTGATGGCATGAGCACCGCGAGCAGCTACTTGACGAATTAGACTGGTGGAAAAACAATTGCCCACAGCATCAAGTTGCTAACTGCAAAATAACCCAGACTTGTCTTTTCAACTGATGCCTCCCCGCAGGGTTGGGTGCTATTGCACACCTCCAAACCTGACGGTACTGGACAACTGGATTGTCAAGAAGACATTTTTTAATTCCATATCATGTTTTGGAAAATTGGCCATAAAAATTTGCCTCCACTTTGTGTAGAAACATGATCACAGCCATGTCCCGAATTATAATTGACAACACCACAGCTGTTGCATATGAAGACTACACTATACGCTTATACTGTGATGATGTCGTTTGTAACAACACAATATTTGAACTCTATCTCTTGAATCTATATAACATACTCTGTATTTAACATGTGTTGGCTGGTTTTGTGTGATTTTTAACGCTCTGTCTCCGTCGGGCATTCCATAGTGAGGCATAGCTTCAATGCCTTGTGGCAGAAAGCTGGCGAGAATGGAGCAGACAATGTTGACTCGTTATACTGATGAACATCCGAATGGAACCCTATACCTTCAGCCGCGTTCCGGTACCACAAAAAATCTTGCAGATTTAAAAACTGTGATGGCCCAAATGCAAAACCAAATGCAAACTTTACTGAGCAGCTATCAACTCTGGCGGCCCATACGAAAGTCTTATCCAGATTGCCTAGTAAAGAGAACCGCAACCAAACATTCAAAATGCGGGAAGCTTTCTTTGAAGAGGAACTTGAAGCCCTACTCTGGCGGCACCATAACGAAGTCTGGATCCAGCTGGCCCAGTACAAGAACCGCAACCCATCATCAAAATTTCGGGAAAGCTTCCTTTGAAGAGGAACTTGAAGCCCTACTTGACGACACTGGCAGTCTTTAGGGCTCGAGTTGCGGCTTGTCCCGTACTCAGAAACGTCAGAAAACCAACATCTTGGAGGCACTTGCCTCAACCGTTAATTTTGGTAATAAACTGGGTTCCCATACATGCGATAGTATCCGGGTGGTAAAGGATATCTGCAGAGAAAAGTTGCCCGGCGAACAATACAAGAACGCTCCCAAAAGTATGATTGCCCTGGCAACTTGGAACAGTTGCAAATCACCCAGGTGAACAAGCTTGTCTGGATCAACTCAACAAAATCACGTACCAATAGATGAAGACTGCAAACATTTGTCATCACTAAACGTCAAAGCCATGACACCTGACTTATTATATGCTTCATGAAATTGTAACCACAAAGGCTTCGACTTGACAAGAAAACCCATGATGTACCCACAAGATGCTGCTAGCACTAGTCTTAATCAAGTCCGCCGGGACGTAATTAAGCCATAACTTAAGCAGGAATATCGTAGCCTTTCGCTTCCCCTGGCTCAACTCTCCTTTTTGGAGATGATATCTCGCAACAGATTCGTGACTCGCAGATGCTAGCTAGTATAATGGCCGAATAGACGGAATTACGGAAGTTCCCTCACTCCTACATCGCAGTAAATAGGGATAACAGAGGAACTGACACCAAGCTGTTTGTGAGTTTACGCAACCACATAAGGCGGTATCTACTGAGACATACAAGATGGCTTCGAGCTGTCATGGAGAATGCTTGGGATTGTACCTCCACCTATAAAGCCTCACAGTACTCGTGCAGCCGCGACTTTTGTTTTCACGTAGCCCGACAGAACTGGTTTCCAATATCTGCTTCTCGAGGTAGCGGATGTAAGCCGATGAACCTTCGCTCATTTTTATGACAACCCTGCGGGACTACAAAACCAATTGTTCATACTTGTTGCGTGACCGGAAACCTGTCTGTTCTCTGTTTCGTTGGAAAGTTTACGCTATAGCCCGAAGATAGGGGCAACATTAGTCTTACTGGATTTGTAATGAAACACTATTAATGGCCATACTATGAGAAATGTTCTTTTTATAATGACTCCACCATTAAAAAGGTGTCACGTTTTACTCAGGACATTTCCCTGGTTTAACTGAGATCTGTTTCCTTAAGAAGGATAAAACTATTCTATGGTTGTCTCAGATAAGCCTTCCCTTGTGTTTTTTTTCAAATATGAAAATGTTCAATTTAACACATTGAAACATTTCTGCATTATATATATTTTACTTGCATGTCTGAACGCTCTGTTTCTGGCTTTAAAGTCTCATTTGGGACCGTAGTGAGTGTGACGTCAGGCATAATCTACATTAACGGAACATGCTCTTAAAATGCTAACCCAACCCTGTATCCTCTGGGAGCGTCATCCTGCAGCTCTAACAAAATGAGCGATCCGATTGGCACTAATCTATTGATCCCTCTGTTTCTTTGTGGACTTCTAGGCATAATCTCTATCAAACTTCGACCTTACGGGTCTCGTTTAATTTATGATTATCTAGTCAGTCTTTCTTTGCTTGCTACTGGTACCATGAACTTGCGTATCGCCGGTCGGGAATTCTTGAACATTGATTACTAGAGGGGGGAAACAATATCTAATTGTGTTGAAATATTCCTTGTAAAATCAGCCCAACTATGATTTGTTGAGAGCTATCTACGTAGGCGAAAATATTTTTTTATTTTTTCTATCTTAATGGAGCCATCGTTTCGTTGTGACAAATGACACCATCGTTAACCTCCCAATTTGGGAAAGAATGGCTAATTACTTTGTGGAAGTCTAATTAATATCCTCTACCTGTCAATACGGATTATTATGGGGTTAATCTTCGCCAGGCCCCAAAGAGGGGGGACAGTGAAGACATTTATCCTCATGATCCCACAGTCTAATAGTAATTTCCACGCGGATTCAGTCATGCTCAATATTATTCCCTCTCCCATCATGAACTGAGCGCAAAGCGGAGAGGCTACATCAACTAAGGATTCTATCACTCAGTCAATAGTCAAGGTCGAACGCTCCACGAGCCAATCACTCAAAATACCATCTCGCGTGACATGTATTAGCAATAATACCCATAATTCTATCGAGGAATCGATATTCACGTCTCTACCAGTTTACCTGTATCTTCCTGCTGTGGTTGACAATGACTTTAACCTGTGCCAACATGTTGACATATTGTTATTATTCGATTCAAGGTTGGGGGGAAATGTTGATGTTCACCCCAATTTGACCCGAGGAATGAACGAAAATATGTTTGTGTCGTAACCTACTGATGATTGCCTTTGCCCAATTTAAATCACATTATATCCATTTCTGAACGCAACCCCACACGCCAACGCGTGGGTTCCTCATGTTCGTGTTCTGCAACGAGCTTTGGAAAGTACTATGACCGGTCATTTGCTCCATGAAGCCACCGTTTTGTAAAAGGGTAAGACCTAAAAGTGTAAATAAAACTTGTATCCAATACTCGTGAGATGAACTATTGCAGCACACAAGGCAAATCCGAGAACGATATTAGGACATTACTGGATTGAGGGGCATATTATTGTTACCTGGAGGTGAGGAGGTAATCTCCGATCATGTGAAATAATATGGCTGTGCCATGTACTTTCTGTGAGATATTAATTAGTTTGCCCACCGTACCAGGTGAAACAACTTGTCCTTGACTCCCACGTGCTAACGAAGTAGCCTGTGCATGTTTGGGGTTTCAACGTCACATCCACAAAGGACGTTTGAAGTAATTTAAGTCACAACGTTATGTTAAGGCCCACATACCACTGCTCTGAAATATGTTAGGTTGAACAGACATCGATTTAAAAAAACGATACAGGTTGTTTGTGGGACGCACTGGAAATCATAGATTCAAGTTCGAGCGGATATGTCCTCTTGAAGTGGCACAACTGCTACATGATTTCAATATGGCGTTCCGATCTACTCGTTGGAATTCACTACTAATTTGTTGGAACCGATATTACGATATTTCAAGACTGTGAGTCACCCAGAAGATATAAACAAGCTATTCATATAAATGGGCATATGCTTGTTGGATTTATAGACACTCGGAGTCATACATCGATAGTGGCCCAGTTCATTATACTGGCAAATACGGGTGATCTGCCGATACAGCCAGCATATATTATGTAAGTTAATATTACCCCGACGTGATTTCAAGATTTTAGTAGAGCGAATTCTGAAAACGATACCTCCATGGTGGATAGTTGTAATTTGAGCGTAGTCATGATATCCATGAAAGGAGCCTCAGTCAACACGGGTGATCCGTAAGGGCTCAGGCTAAACACAACATACAACTCATAATAATGAGAGAGAACAAGTTTTCATATTGACATGGACCTTCGATATCTTCTAGGGACGATGAGCCATTCAGTCAAGGCTGCTCCCTTCCTAATCTCGAGACGCAATGGAAGCAGCATCCAGACCGTGTTTTACCAATGAGCTTCTAGAGACGTCTCGAAACTGAAAACCCGTCAACACCGTGTCTTTGCACTCCGAATTATCTCCTACCTCGTATAGATTAATGTGACTGTTCCCGGAAAGATGTTACAAAGCGTTGCTAAACCAGTGATGGTGATATATGCAAAGGGCCATTGATAATGTAACATGAAATACTTCCCTGAACTGATTCTCCCCCAGCCGCAATTTTTCCTTAGAAGCGCTGGAGAAGATAACCTATTCGGCCCCGAGTATATAATTATATATTTTATTGAACAACCCGACCATTGTTCGAAGGTTATGTTCCAGTCCAGCACCCCAAGGGGGAAAGTGGGTATATTCGCCATTTGGATGCCTTGAAATTTTCCGAACTGGACTACTTTAGTACCAATTTTGTCATGTTTTCAGGCAAGTGTCGTGATATTTCGACGCACAATTTCAGTATGGTGAATGCGATAAATAAGGGGCGGAATCGATTTTTAAAAATGGTTCGAACGGCTGCTAAGAGAGGAAGACCATATACTTGAATTATCGAAGGAATAGGCATACTGCTAGACGGATAGTAATTTATGCATGTTTGGTTCCATTGAGTCTGTGGAAGAGCATATTTTTCCTGGAATAATGGCGTGTAGTAATGTTGTGTAGTCAGTGCCTGTGGGTGGGACATCATAAACTCTCTTCCATAAATCTCAAGTCGCAATGGAAGCAGCATCCAGACAGTGTCAGTTACCATATTAGATTCAGTGACACTCTTGAAACGGAATATCGTTGTACAACCGTGTCGTTGCTCTCGCATCATCTACTACTACCTCGTATAGATTCATGTCCGTCGGAAAGATGTTTACAAGCGTTGCTAAAACGTGATGGTGATATATACAGAGGCTATTGATAATGTAAATGAAGTAATTTCCGAATAGTCTCCCCAGCCGCCATTTCCTAAGAACGCTCTGGAGAAGCTAACCTTCCGTCTCTGACCAATTTATTATATTTGTATCAAACAACCCGACATGGTTCGAAAGGTTATGTTTCACCCGAGGGGAAAAGTTGGGTATATTTGACAATTTGAAGGAGCTTGGAAATTTTCGAACTGGACTACTTTAGTAAAAGTTTCCGTCGTCATGTTTTCAGGCAAGTTCTTGATAATTCGACGCACAATTCAGTAGGGTGAATGCTATAACAAAAGAGGGGCAATTCAGATTTGTATGGTTGGGGGACCAGATGATAAGAGAGGAAGACCAGATATTTGAGTTATCGAAGGAGGAGGCATACTGCCCCCCCTTTTAACGGATAGTAATTTATCTAATGCATGTCGGTTTACATTGAGCTGTGGAAGAGCACTATTATTCTTGTTATGATTGCGTGTAGTAATGTGGTGTAGTCAGTGCCCTAGTGGTGCACACATCATACCTCTCTTCCTAATCTCAATCGCAAATGGAAGCAAGCAGCATCCAGACAGTGTCAGTTACCATATTAGATTCAAGTGACACTCTTTTGAAACTGCAAATCCGTCAACACCGTGTCGTTGCTCTCGAATCCTCTCTACCTCGTATAGCATTCATATGACTGTCGAAAAGATGTTTACAAGCGTTGCTAAAACGTGTTGGTGATGTATACAGAGGCCACTGATAAAATGGTCAATTGAAGTAATTACCTGAATGAATTCTCCCAGCCGCAATTTCCTTAGACGCGCTCTGGAGAAGCTAACCTATCAGTCCTCCTGATAAGCTATTATATGTTTTTTATCAAACACCCGCACACGTTGTTCGAAAGGTTACGTTTCATATTGGCAATGCGTGGAGGAAGCTAGGAATTTCCGAACTGGACTACTTAGTAGAATTCCGTCATGTTTTCAGGCAAGTTTTCGTGATAATTGATTGACGCACAATTCCACTAGGGTGAATGCGATACAGAAGGGGCGGATTCAGATTTTTTTATTCTGGACGGCTGATACGAGAGGAAGACCATTACTTGAATTAGCGAGGCGACGTATAGATTCGTGTGACTGCTTAAAGATGTTTACAAGCGTTGCTGTTGCTAAAACGGATGGTGATATGCAGATGTCGTTAATAATATGAACATTTGAAAAATTCCTGAATGACTCCTCCCCAGCCGCGATTTCCTCAGAACGCGCTGGAGAAGATAACCTATTCATCATAAATTGATATAATACATATATACTGATAATCTGATATACTGATATATATCACTTATATATAAGTTCCTCCTTCTAATTCGCTTGCCGCTTCCGTGCCCGAATTCCCGAACACAGTACTGACAAAAGTTACAATGACCAACCAATGACCAGCGCAAGCCCCCGACCCATCCAGCGAGAGGATGAAGATCACCAGAAGCGGACTACCAATCGGCGGAGCACTCACCCCTGGGGCTATCTGCGTAGAGAGAGAAAGATTGTGTAGGACGAGTCGTTAGATGTTAAACTATATTCAATGACACACTAAACTAGCACGCATGTGGTATAACTCGTCTACAAGATGCAAAATAGTGAACCAGGTTCTTTCTTACCACCTTTCCGTAACAACCTTCCCACCTCCTAGTAGCACCTTAGATAAAGTCATAAGGACGTGCCATTCTCAGAACAAGTTACTAACAATTTGCGTGGTAATAAGTGAGAAAGGGTCACTCTCTTTAGCAGTCAGGGACGTAGGGAAGTATAATTCTTCATGTCTCTTTCTACGGGCGGCGAATACCGAGGTCTACGGAAGAGGATAAATCTGAATATGACCGTCCTAGAACGAGAGACGGAATCTTTATGTGGCATTAAGAGGGAGCATTCACGTATCTGGAATCTCAAGGTAAGCTGGAGATGGTCCCAACTCAACTACCCGGAACCGAGATGCCACCGGCAGACACACTTATTATTGCTCAACAATGTATCACAACCACTATTGACGTTGAAGAAACGTTCCTTTTATAACAAAACCACAGTGACCCATAGTATCAGCAATCTGAAAATCAGATCTATCCGCAATGAGATCCTTTCTGTTCAGTTGTTTCTTATCGATATTCCACATCGGGACTTGGGAGTTTCTTTATTAGGAAAGCATATCTGGTGTGGGGGTCACGTGCCATATTTTAATTATGTCCACGCATCCGTCTCCCATTTTTGGCAAGATTTACTTGAGTGTAATGTAAAATTGAATTCTCGTGGTCATGCCGTGTCAATAGTTCATCCGGGTGATTTGCAGAAATAGTGTAGTTTTGCGTGGCTAAGCCGAACTGGTTGAATGGGTTGCATATGACATGGATATGTTAATATGTACGAAGTCCGCCCTAGTCTGAGAATCGATTCATGGGGGTTCATATGGGTTCGCGAGTGCCGCAGCCACAATGCATTATGGTGTGGTGGCATGATAAGGTTTCGTGTAATGTCTAGGAAACTCGCTAGCCCAGTTCCATGCTGTATACAAGCAAGTCCACACTCATACCATCAGTTTTTTGTTTTCTGTTTTTTATAAACTGGGAACGGCGTTCCAATGCTCTGCCAAATTAGCTCGACAGGCTCCCATTCCGTGACTGCGAAGGCACATTGTCCTTGCCTACGTGATGTGTGTATTTGCAGAGAATGGTGAATAAAACAGGGGAGGGAGGCGTGTCGTCACCTTCAAAAAAGCTTATATAGCAGATTGTTGATAACCATGCGCAAATAAAAGGAGCATTGTTGCCCGCTTCCATCCAATATATCTTATCATCGCATGATTGAGCAATACATCGTTTTAACTTATTTGTTCAAACACACTTGACGTCAGGAATTTTATTGAGAAACAATAGCATAGTGTTGGTAACTAGCGTATAGCTCCGGAATAATCATTTCGAGCGAGCCTCAATATCTCGGTGTTGAACACGTCTACTGCTTTATCATTTTCCTTGAAAATATATTAGAGACCTGTTATTTGACTGTCCGAATACCGAGAAGGCAAAACCCCAAATTCTGAATACAGCATTCCAGTTGAAATTTCCTTAGTTTCAGCCAAAAGTACGCTCTTTAATTCATAATATATGACCAGTTGTTATTTAATTTCAATACTCGTAGAGAGCTACTAAAACACGAATCTAAAACAATCTGGCAACTGGGTTTTACTAATTTTTTATGAATAATCCCATCGGAACGCTATTAAATTAACAAAACAAAAGATCATAGCAAAATCATCAAGCGTTTCGATAATAGGCATAGCCCCTGTTCTCTCAGCAAAGTGAGAGACCTTGATGGGGAGATTGCCAAATAAAATGGGTATTAATTTGAGAAAAAGGCTAACAGTTGCTTGATATCCAGCATACAATACATTTAGCGAGGAACAATCATTTGATAAGACAATTAAATGATAATTATTTGATTAATCCTGTCCCGTCGCGTACTCCATTACCCCTATGTATTATTTGATCTAGGCACATTGTGTCATGGAACTTCGTGTCCAGTGATCATGGCGGCAGCAAACAAGTTTAGTTTGTTAATGATCATCTTTCACGAACTGCAAGAGCGGCGATTTGAATCTGAATGTGTTTACTGCGTAAACGCTCGAAGTCAATAGCGGCGATATACTAATCTCGGTCATTCTCCTCCCATCCCTACCCAACCCCACCCCACCCAAGATAACATGTGCATTTCGTTGGAATGGAGTTCCATCAATTCATCATACATTATTTATTTTGCATTATATATAGATGAAGGCATAGAGCTACCAGATATAGAGCTAAGAGCTAGTGTTGTTGGAGTTGTGTTGTTATCTCATTCTTATTTGAGACTTCCATTGGTCGTTTTCCGCTTATCCAGCTACATAAGCTATGGACGTATTACGGAATTAACATTAATATTACATTATTCATCATTGGATCATCACCTCTGAACTAAAGTGGTTCTGAGACTGGCGCGTGACTGCCGTATATACGTCAATAGCCATGATTCCAGGCGCTGATTGGTTAGATGTCCTTTCCGTCAATGCTAAAAATCCATCTAAGGCTAACCACTTGCCATTAATTCTGACAGATATTCCTACAATATTGTACTTAGTACTTTGCTCATTTCAGAAAGTTGGGATTACCGTCATATGAGAAGATTCATTGTCATGTGAACGCACCATTAACGTCGTGCGCTGAATTAAGCTGTCCCTATTTACACAAATGCGAGGAAGAAGGCCACCTGAGACAGTGACACGACACGAAAATACATTGCAATGATACTTTATGTATGCAACTGACAAAGTATTAATACTCCTACTACCACTACTACTGATTATCTCCATCCAGTTTTATAACTGCTGGGGAACATGTATTCTATTTTGTTCATCCAGTTCAGCTCCGAACTGTGATTTTTGGACGTGATCTTGACGTCAAATTGCCTAACAAGATCTTCCGATAATTCATTTGAAGATTCTATCATTGCCATTATAATACAAATCGGAACAATTATTTTGATATCACATATGACATTAATCCTTGTGTGGGAGAAACAGTTTCATATTCAATGTATATATGTGCAGCTGTTAGTAGATTCCCCTAATATGCACTACTGCAGCACACTATACATCTTAGGACGGCGTCGAGGTCTCTACGTTGATGACTTCCGATCGGCAAAATTATTATACATAATAGTCATATTATCGACAACAATTTTTACAGATGGCATTAGTACAAACCATTTAGTGTCTTGATTTTGATATCGCCGTGATCATTGTTATTCTTGATGGTCAAGTATTGCATAAACCAACATTTCATCAAATAGGAGATAATATAGATGAATTATTAAATTAAATTAAATTATTAATGTTCCGGTCAGTTTTGCGATTTTGACCACAATATATTTTTCATTCACTTGTTGCAGCACCAATGTATAATTTGTGGCCTCTAATAACAGAGATACAATAAGTTTCTACCTTCCGAGGGTATCATGCGATGCAGGTTTAACCAAACACCCTTAGCATTATAACCATAGGCGTCGATCCCGGAGGGATGGGGGGGGGGATGGGGGGAGTAGGGGGGATTTGATTTATGTAATCATCCCCCCAATATTTGAGGCCAACGTCACTAAAAATTGGAATGAATTTTGACAAATGTATGTCTTTCTAAAGTAGTTCATCTACGAGCTGGAGTGGAAGAATATCCAACCATTGTCTGTGACAACCTCATTCTATTCATGACTTCCGCCACGCAGTTATGTATACTTTTCTATCTACTATTATTTTGTTTGCTTGTACCGCGCTCGCACGTCCGGAGTCCGACAATGAACAAACGCTGATAATAGCCGGCAGGTGGTCGAGTATGTATTAACCCAAAACTCAACTTCGTGTAGAGGCTAACTTCTCTTCTCTCGCAAAGATGAGATCACGTTACGGCAGATTCATAGAGACAGTATGTCGCTTGACGGTGACCATACGGAGGAAAGTGAAGACTTCCGACCTGAAGACCTCGCGGGGGGATCTATTTCCAGTCCAAATGAGACTAAGGCAAGGGCGGCGGATATGAGGGGGGAGGGAGGAAAGGACGGGGGTGCGCCCCCTCCCCCAACCATATATTGCATCCCCCCCCCCCCCAATATTTGAGCCCCGACTGCTATTTCGCTGATACTGCAACCATGTTTAACAAATGCATGATGACCTAAATGATCAAGTTGAGGAATTCTGCTGCTCCATTTTCGATATCTTTGCGCGCTGCGCGCGGTATTTCATGTGTCCGTAATTTTCAGACGTATGATTACCTTCTGCGACATATGATGTTCTTAACCAATTATCAATTTAAATTATCAATGAAAGAAGGGTTCTCCTCCATCAATCACCATATAGTTTACATAAGACTGGCTTCACAGCTTGGTGATCTTCCTTCATTGGACGTTGTCAGACAAATCGCTATCTTGAGGTGAAGGGGGTTGAGCCGACGGGGGTAGGTCTCCACCTGGCGGGATCTGTGTTGTGATCTATTTTGGTGCGACTACGTTGTTTAAAGGTGGGAACTCGCTGTACACATACTATCACAATGAGGGCACACGGTGCGGCATCGAAAATGCAACTAGGGAACGCCACACATTGCGTTGTCAGAAAGGCATGTTCCAAATTCAAGTGAAGAAAAGACTGTCCAAAAGTGAAGTCCAAATATTGCCTGAATGTTTGATGGAATGCCAAAGTGTAAACTTCGTTGTCTTTGAAGGGAGGAATGTTGGGGCGACAGGGCTAAGTCTACCTCCTGGTGGACCTGTGATTTGTTTTGACAAAATATGGTATATCTGCAAAATTTAAACCACTAGTTGTAAGTTACTTTCACTCGCTGTTGTTTCTATCTTGTAAAGCGCTTAGAAGCCTGTGATCAAGCGCTATATAAGCACCGGTCATTATTATATTATTATTATTATTATTATTATTATATTATTATTATTATTATTATTATTATTATTATTATTATTATTATTATTATTATATTATTATTATTATTCGGCAATCAATTTATAGGTGCGACCCTTTTTTAAAGTTGGTTGACGCATGCCGGTGTACATACTAAGTGGGCAGGCACACGGTGCGGGTGGAAACCCTATGAAATAGCCATTGAAGATCCGGCCAGAAACGCCACAATTTCGTGCAAAGACATTACATTTATTGGTGAAGACAAGTTTATATCAAAAGATGGAATGTCCAAAGTGTAAAAATTTCGCGCGCGCTTCGCGCGCAGTGGTTTATACTTCTGTGTTGTACTCATCTGACCACAAGTCTGGCTCCAAGTAGAAATGTCCCTCCCATGCGCCTGTGGTCCGTGAAGAAGATAAAAAGGGGGCCGTAATCTTTGAGTGAAACAACTCAGGACTGCCCTATCGTAAGTGATAGGTCAGAGAGGGGGTCAGTGCAATGTCGATCGGTGGTCAAATCGGATCCCGCGAAATCTCGCGCTTCGCGCGAAACGTATGTTGTGACATTGCCCATTTCGATTGATCCTTCATGACTGAAACCTCACTTGCATCGTATTTCAGATGTCACACCACCCAATGAAACACCCTGAAATTTATCCCTAAGGCGAAAGTTTTTGGAGAACCCTTTCTGAAATAAAAATTTGTTATCACTGTCAGGAATGCTGCTGCCATAAGGCCCGGGGAGTGCGTTTCCTGCAATCTAGGGGGTCTTTCAAACGAAAACTACGCGTCAACTAACACGTAGAGGAGGTAACATCTGTGCATCACCACTGCCGAAACTAATGCATAGAGGTGGTAATGACCTGTGCATCACCACTCCCAAACTAACGCATAGAGGTCATAATAACCTGTGTATCATCACTTCCGAACTAACGCATAGAGGTGGTAATGACCTGTGCATCACCACTCCCAAACTAACGCATAGAGGTGGTAACAACCTGTCCTCACCACGGCCACATTAACGCACAGAGGTGGTAAGAACCTGTGCATCCCCACCATGCAAATACACTGAAGTAGTAAACTGCATCACCACTGCAAGATTTCAGTTCAATGTTTGTAAGCCAATGGCTGGAGTACACAAGAACCCTTCCTCCACGACAGCCGTTTTTAGACATGCTAAGTGCCCTCTCCTGCCATCTGAGGGGGTCTAATGTGCCAAAAAATTGTTGGTACGATCCGCGCCAACAATGGTGGCGCTCCGCTTAGATAGTCTACAAGTCCATCATCCCAATCCCCCCAATCTTCGATGGAAATCGACGCCTATGATTATAACAATTACACTGCAAGTCGCCCGAAATCATCTGCAGATCTGCCTAGTTGTACGGACAGCTGTGTCAATAGTCTACGGTCGCCAGGAATATCTCTTTTGCGGTGAACAGAGATGTCCCTCCTCTGTATTGAGATGTTATTACGTCTACGTACGCTTGGCAAGTTTCCAGCTACTTCCTAGCCTTTATCGGTGATCAGTGATCAGTGAAGGTGAATTCATTATGCCATGCAATGGCGTTGCTTGCTATTCATAGACATACCTGATACTCATTGATACAGCGGGGAAGGATGGTTGCGATTGTTCGGCTTTTAAGATCGTGTTGTTCAAGTAGCAAATAGTTATTCCCAATATGTTGTGATGTCGGAAAGAGACAGTATTGTTATCCGGTAATATTTTCCCCATTTTTAGTAAAATTTACCCGGGCTGGGTGGAACAAATTGCCCGGGTGGTATTTGCACCAAACTTTTTTAGACTGTAGCAAGCACTGTTACTCGGATTTACAGTATATAACTAGTTACACATTCTCATCTACGGCTTATTGACAGTAGGTATTAGGTGTTAATGTATTTCGAAGACAGACGGAATATGTTCACTTTCAAATGTGTCTCTGCAAACTCTACTTATTTCCTGATTTTTACTTACCGGACCCTACAAGCAAAGCTTTCTAAACAATACCGTCGCCATCCGCGATGTCAATGCCCATGATAGGCCATGTTTAAATTTGGAACCTAACAACATCATGCGAATCGAATCACACTTACATTCGAGGGACACGGAAATTATTCTATCAGAACTTTTTACGCCTCCATTACCACAATATGGTGTTCATCTTTCAAACGAAGTGATGATCCAAATATGAATGTGCAGACTGTACGGCTCATGGGAGTATTCGACTTCAAGGGGGGCGTGTTAATTCGTAAGCAGAGGCACCTCAATATTGGGTCAAGTGAAAATCGAGTCGCGTTTGGCGTATCTCTCTCTCTCTCTCTCTCCTCTCTCTCTCTCTCTCTCTCTCTATATATATATCTATATATATATATTATATATTATATATATATATATATATATATAATATATATATATATTATATATATATATATATATCTATATATATATATAATATATATATATATATAGATATATATATATATATATATATATATATATAGGAGATTATCTCCTGTCAATCACTGGGCCGCAATTTGGCCTCTCCCGGGATAACCCCCAAAGGGACTATCCCCTGTCAATCAGCGTAACACAATTAGCCTCACCCACCATTGTTCATAGGCCTATAAAGTCTCAGCGGTCTTCTCTTCGAGTATCACTTCTGTGGTCACTGCACTGACCGAAGGAAATAGTATTGTCCGAAAGGCTCGGAATCCAAAACATATCGGCTGTTTTACTCACATGTTTCCTAGCTCAATATATATATATATATATTATAGATATATATATATATATATATATATATATATCTATATATATATATATATATATATATATAATATATATATATATATATATATATATATATATATATATATATATATTATATATATATTATAGATATACAGTCACGTTTTCACAGATGGCCAGTGTCCTAGTTCACTAAATACAACATCTTGTTACAGCGTTATTCCAGAGAGACTTAGTAGAAAAGCGGGCACCTCATATGCTATATTACTTCCTCTCGAACACTACAGTATCTTTCATGTAGTTATAATCCCATTCTTTTGGTTTAGGCAATCATCTTTCATCTTCGTTAGTTCATCGATACGAAATCATAACCGTCGAACAACCAAAAGGTTCGTACCTTGAAAATCCATATTTCGAATGAATCATTTTTCATTCTCATTTCCCTGTACCTATGTGTAAACTGTAACACATGTCACCCATACCAATGAGGTTCAGATCAGTTGAGTCAGTTGACCGTACATATAGTTATGAAATATGCACGACTGCGAATCACGGGCGATACATTACAGAGCTAGTGCGTCTATTGAACAATGGTATTTGGAATCTATCTGCTTTTAGTACGCAATTTTATGCAACGGAACGCAACGGAACGCAATTTTATTTTGTGCAATTTTATGTTGTTATCTTAACAATCGTGCTTATCCATGATGAGTATGAGTTGATTTATCGTCTATAGGTTGATCCATCTGTATCCACTCCACTTATTTTCTCACTTTGTGTTCCTATTTTTCTTCTTTATTCTCTTTTCTCATTATTCTTGTTTTTGATGGCCAGACTTTGAATGAGTTGTCGAACTTTCTTCTGGTCTCAATTCACCTCAGTAATTTGTATTTATATATGATTATAAGTCACCGTTGTGGACACATTATTACTGTATGCTTTTGTTCACTGGAGTGATGAATAAATTGAATTGAGAAAAAAAAAATTGAATGTACCGGTTCAGTTCAATTCAGCCTCATGAGAAAGGGTCAAAAAAGAAAGAATCCCAATAGACAACCATCATGCCCCAGAAAACTCAAAAAAAAAGGTGCGTAAAACTGGTATACGATAGCTCCTCTACACTGGAACGCTATTACAGCTATTATCTACTACGACCTGACCACTATACTTGTTCATTTCAATATAAACGATACTACAACTAGCTGATTACAGCTACTAACACCAACTGTGATAACTATCACTGCTACTGCCGCCACATATATATATCATGATCAATGATTTGATCGTCCTTGGCCTACCGTCTCAAGAGTCGTGGTAAATGTCGCAGATTAGACATTCGGAAGTAGTTTTTTTCACAGAGTGCTCACTCAGTGGAATAGCCTCCTTAGAGATGAAATCGTGCCCAAGATTGCTAATGTTTCTTCATGAACAGTCTTGACTCCATATAACTTGAGTACTACTATTGATTGATGCTGTTGCTGCGACGTAACAAAAGTCGCTAGTACAGTATTACCTATACAATTGTTCGACGTCGAATACCAATTATTGTGATTACCATAACGTTATGTTGCTGCAACTTTATCTATGTTAACCAACTACGTCATTCATATACAGGTATTTTCGGACGAATATAAACCCTGCCTTTTTGTGAAGCATCTCGGTAATTATGCATCATCTATAGAAGTGAACTATCATGTCGCAAAAATGTGAGGCAACGGTTGCCAAACGAAACATAAATTGCAGTTGGAACACAAAATTAGGAATTTACTTGATATGAGCGGATGCTGTGAACTCAGCGTGAACGTCATCATGTTCCAAATACTGCCACTGTGCATGTTGATAGGCTAACCTGATCGCATCGATGGTGTTGTCATTTTTCTGATTAATATACAAAGCTAAATACAGAAAAGGCATCAGTGGAATTCACCATCCTTTTCTGAATAGAGTGTGAATATCAGATGCATTAATTATGTAGAGTAGCTGAAGTATAGTGTAGCTGTGAAGTATAGCAGAGACAGCCATGCAGCAACTACGGTATACCTTCCAAATACCGCCCTCTCCATAAGCGCCAAAATTTTCGCAGGAGCTGAATCCTCACTGTGAATCATGGTTCAATTAGAAAACAATTGAAACATTAGGGTAAATGGTCTGCAGTCTTGAAATAAGTTGGCAATTTTTTTTTTTTTTAGCTCTCTATAAAGTATCCTACAATGAGCAATAACAATAATTTCATAGCAAAAATGTGACGCATTCGGAACAACAATCACACCCACATCGGCTCCGGCAATAGTTGCATACACAAACCATGACTGTTTACGTGTTAAGATACCGAACAGCCTCAAAACTCAAATCATAATCAGAATAAAGTTTGCAGCAATCCCCAAATTTTGCGGACGAGTATAAAATCGAAAGTTCCTATAAAAACACTGAGTAGGCCCAATCCCCATATATGTATTAACACCTGTACAACAATACGAGGATTGGAATCATATCGCAACTTTTACAATGAGACCCAATACGACACGGCGCTCGCCAGTGATGTTCACTAGAAGGCTGTAGCCCTACTGCTGATAGTACATGGTGATGTTGCGGAACGAGCAGGCGAACATTATTCAAAACCTTTTCCTCTAAAATGCGATGAAATTTTTGTTCTATGTACGCCATGTACTGAACTTCTATCTATCACAAGATGAAAACTATGAAGTAACTTCTAGTTGAGTCGCGTGAGGACTCGTACTTGATGATCTGTACTGAGTCCATATGCAGACACTCTGCTAGTTGCAACGATGTCGCGTAGTTTATTGTAGTATATTTGAATGATAGTCGGATTGTGTTAATGACACTATTAACAGAATAAATCAAGGTTGTGTTTGCACCATTGATTTTCATAAACTCGAAATTGTAATTGATAATGTTTATATCAGATGATTCCGACACAACAATTAACAGTATCTGTCTGTAAACAATAATTATGTTTGTACTAATCTGATTAGCGACCCCTTTGCAATTTCGAAAACTTGCAGTGCGAAACTATGTTCGCTCGCTACTCTCTCTAGGGGTACCGATTGGTGCCAGAAAGGAATGTATCAAAATTGATATCTGGAGGGGGATAGTGCATCAACAATAGAACTAGCATTGGTTTAAGTATAAGAGCCGACCCCGATGACAGTTCATTTTGTTCCTACTACTCATTCGAGACCTCCAGTTGGTTTCATGTTCATAGCTCACTTGGTAGGGCGCCTGCAAGGCCCAACCATAATCTGACATCGGCGTGTATCTGTGCTATAGTGTTAATACCAACGTTGTGATGCGAAAATCATTCACACATTGTTGACTCTCGCAAGGTTATGAGTAGAACGAATCGTCACGAAGAATATGACACAGCCTGAAGTACTGCGCGATAGTAAATCGTATCAACAGTTATCAAGGTTTTTGAAAGCAGATCGATACAAGGTGATATCAATGTAAACTATAGGACGCACGGAATGCCCGGTGTATTTAAGTCTGCGTGCAGTGAATACTTAACGTAATAATCATGCAATCCTGGAATGCTATTGAGTTTATGACATAAATGTGAACGGTCAGTAAAACTAGACTATACAACAAATTATATCACATTGGTTATATATGTTGGATAATCTACGATTCAGTAATGTGTAGCAATCAATGAATAGTGTAACTATGTATTACAATAAGAAGACACCTTGAGTATTGTACGATATGATATGATAGATTTCCTCGGTAACCAGTATTCTAATTCGCAAACACAACTCTTTCCCGTTCACATTGTGTAATACGAGCAAATAAAATTGTGTGGCCTCACATTGTAACGTTTCGGGGATATTGTCGTTCTGAGTATAGTAATTAATTCCAAGCTTGCGCGCTGTTGGATTTCGATGTTATTAAATAGCGCAATCCAATTAGGGAGAAAGACCACACCGCAGTCATAATAAATGCCTACTAATTACCAATCTGTTTTCGTTATATAACAGCCAGAAGCAATATTAAAACTAGATGGGTGGCCAGATTTAGGCATTTTCTTTTGGAAAACAACAGAAGCCAAATAAGACAATGTTTAATGAAATAAAGAAAGCAATGTATACTTAAGTTACAGCCTAGTTAGACTATTTTTTATGTATGATCATGAACAATGTTGACGTTTTGTTATCCTACGTATCATAACTAATTTGTAGCACACACAATTCAGTATGCCTGTGATATCAACGCATGCTGGTTCCAATACTGCACAATGTGGACTGAATAGAGTAGTGTATAGTAGAAAACATATTATAAACGCCGTAGTTACTGTTACATCGCATATGGAAGAATTCATCTTAGTCGTACACACGTCACAACTGTAGGTACAGCCAGATGCTTTGTCCGTATACTGACACTGTTTAATAGAGCGCTTCATGAACAAAAAAATGTTGCTCATTGGCGAGAACTATTTAACATGCGAGACTATATATTGGCGTACTCCTTTCACTAATGAGCCATGCGCTCTGACCGTCTTCCTTCAGATGAGGCAAGTTTGCTGATATTCGTGTGAGGAAGGAGTAAGACTAATCTCATTTTAACATTGCGGCAGATGTTCGATAGAACATGAACCTAACGTCAGCCCGATGTATCATTTTACTTGAGACAAAGATGAAGTGTGTCTCTGGTTACCTCAATTGTAGCCCAATTACCATACAAAGAAGAGAAAGGATTCTGTTGTTTGGGGGGCATGCACCGGACGCTATGATACATTCGCTCAAGAAATACATGAATCTTACTATATTTGAACACGAATAGTCTTGCAACAGGTGTGTGATCGGTTACGTACTCAGAATAAGACTTGAGCGAATACTGAACACAGAAGTGGCTGCAATCGACTTTTGCACATGTACACGAATTATCACATTGGTAGATTGGGCATCAAAATATCACTGCGCACTTGAGTTGAGTATAGCGTGTCATGAATTGTTTATAACAAAATATTGACAAAGTTCTATGGAATCGGACTATTGCGGATACTGTTAATACCTGTGCACTAAGTTAAACTATTGCAAAATAAATTGATGCCAGAAATATCAATTGCAAAATGAATGTTGATGCAAATAGTTACGAGTGACAGTAACGAGTGAAAAATTTACATGACATAATTGCCTTCACAGCTCTGAGAAAGTGCCGTCTACTAGGCCTAATTATTATGGCTTAGACATTGTATGTAAGCCTGCACTCACTCTACTCTTACTCATGTTATTGCAACTACTGTGTAGTAAACAAACGAAGATCAAAACGGCGCGAAAATTAGTGTTTCAAAAGACGATTAATGATGGCAAGCTACAATTTATCGCTTACCTGTCCAGCTGTCGACATGTTAATCCAAACTCCACGGACGAGAGTAAACAAACAGAAAACAAACCGTTACCGTACCAAATGAAGGCTTCTACTATCACATGCTGTTCTATATTTTTATATAAACTCCCGCCATTATTACAGATCTCATAACATACGAGTTTCCTCGCAGAATACGCACGGCGTTAATCACTGAGAGTGTTCGAGTTGGCTGTATTTGACTGCGCTGGACTGACTGGCGGGGCAGCGATCAAACCTGCAAATGAAATAAGACAGCTCGTCTGAGAGTCAGATCTCTTAAACCGTTGTCAGGCAACACGTCGGCATGAGATGCCCAATTTATGAGCGTAGCAGTTCCACGTGCAGACGGAGGTATAAGTGAGTGCATGCATTATAGAAAACGCTGGAGGCGGTGTGAGTGGCGAACTGAAAGTATAGAACGAACGCCCACAGAATGATTTACTTGGAAAAAAAAACCTCGCTGTTGCTTCTAACTAATAAAGAGAAATTGATTTTTCCCAAGGTCTGCGATGTAGGAGTGCCAATTGTAGGTCATCAGAATTGTCGTTAATGATAACGAATTAGTTTGGTTGTGATACATCGAGGCGATGATGTACCGTAGTTTGTTGGATTTAGCAGCTGGTCTGTTTCGTTCGATTATGAACGACTGTGCTTTTTTTACGATATGTACTTGAATCAAGTACGTGCGTGAGATTGAATTTGCTGAGCTCTCGGAAAATTTGAAAATATCACATTGACCTGCTACGATATGAAATATATATGTAGTGACATTTGTGAAATGCACTACCCTGTTGAAACTTGTTATCTTTGGTAACTTTCGTCAGCAACTCGGGAACCGGTATTTGCAGACCATCTCCTATTGTGGGTAACCTGATGAAATCAAAACTGACGCAAACAATTGATTTCTATATAGTTGCGATCCCTTCCTTGAAGGTAGTTCACCGAAAGTTTTCACTGCTACTGCGTCACCAAAATTCATTGCCCATTATTATGACGCCATTTCCCGGCTTTTTTTCTCCCCATCGAAAACAAAGGCCCGAGTATCTGTGTACTACTCCCATTCATAAATATTTCACAATTTCTCCGGAAAAATGTGAGAAATGGCAGAACAAGCAGTTTCGGCAAATGAGTTTTCGCCTTACAAATACTTGAACATATTTCAACTAAATATTCTTCCATAGATTATTTCAGATTAACAAAACTATATCTAAGGGATGACTTTGTCATTGAATATTGGAAAATATAACTAACCAACACGATCCGCCCGCATACTTGCATGCTTTATACGTTTGAGTCTTGTTGAGTGCAGTGAATTAGGTTGATACCCTATGCTGGGAATAATACGGGATATATCAAGAATTTGGGAAGTACAGTTTCACGGGACTGTTGTCGGGGAAAAGTACACACAAATCATTCGACATTGAGACGTTTCTCTCTTCTGTCAAAGTGAGAAATCCCTACAGTATAGCCCTACTTCAGGAAGTCAGTCAACGAGTCTGGTTGTGACTAGTTGTGACGGGAATTTGTACTGACCTCTGTTGTCATATCTTATGATTGGGATCTCTAACGATCGAGGATGGATGGAATGCAGTTTGATCGTTTGACACTGAATACTTATAAATTGTAGCCTATTCTCATGGATATTCCCAGATGAAAGTGATAAAGTCTTCGTAGGCCTATTATATAGGGAGTAAATTTGACGATACCGATCAAGGCCTATCTTACGCAGTGGAGAATACGTGCTGATGTGTTTATAGGTTCTACATTTGTATGTAGAATTTCCAGCTGTGACAATGACATTATTTCCAAAGAGAGAAGTCACTTAAAGTTATGTATATGTTCGTGTTGGATGTCCTCCTCGTTGCCTTTCCGTTGCATTCGGCCTTTCACATGCCTAGCACCAGCTCCCTTCGTTGGCCGAACTAATGTAGAGGCCAGACATTTTTCTGTATGTTATATCGAGAACGCCGGGAAATCGGACTACGGAAGACGAAGCGGCTTAGTCGCAATTGTCTGAATAATTGCTTTCGTTTTGGATGAGTCTAGATATATTGATTACAATCAGGGTGCCTCCCTCTCTTCTGGGGTGACCTCGTTCTCTCGCTGTGGTGTCGATTCTTCGAGGGGCTAGGGCTTTGTCTGCTACTCACATGCGCGCAGGACGGTTAGTGTTTCAATTCGCGTACCATTTTGGCGTGTTGTTGGTCCTACGGGTGACTCCTAATTGTCATTGGGAGCCGTGTGGGTCTAACCAGATGGGTAGCCTCATTTTGTTATTTTATTATTTTGGCTCGGCTCATATCAGGTTATCTCTACAATTCATAACGAAGAATATATTTAAAAAAAAAAAAAAAAACATGAACAGCACCTGATATCCACTCTGTATTCCGGATGTGACTGTTATGAAGGGTATTTAGTGGAGTCTTCTTCTTTCCCGTGCGCCCTCACGGGTTATAAGGCGGGAAACACTGGCCTCCATCACTCACAACACGTGATGTATTTTTAATGGGGCGGGTCTGCGGGCGCCTACGATCTCATGCGGGATCTCACTCAATGGAGTTATTAAGTTCCTGACCTAACTGCGCGGATGATGTCGCATTACTTCAACACTTACAACACTTCAACATCCACGAGACACGATCCACAAGCCCTTGTTGAGAGGAAGCCCATGTTACACCAGTCCCGAAGAGCGGGAAATGTGATCGAAACGCATTCAAGAGCTATCACCCAATTATCAAACAGTTAACGTTGATGCCAAAACCATTCAAAAAACTTGGAGTCCCAACAACTTGGAGTCCCGTTTGATACGACACTTAACATGCATGCTCACTTGATGAATGTGGTGCAGGCAGCCCCCTATGCTATTTACAGATTGGCTGCCCTCGTAACTACCTCGACCATACAACACCGAGTGTCCATACATGCCTTTGTGTCTCCGAGGTTGGACTACGCCACAATTGACTCTTTGTGGACTGCCTGGAAGGTATATTGGCCAATCCAAGATCGGATTGAGCTCTTCTCATATATGAAGCTCTCCATGGAATGACACCAATCCACATCACGGAACTTCTTACAGAATATCAACCAGCCCGATTTCTTACTGTCTTCGGACACGCTTTTCAATCTGGTGATGGAATCTTTTCAGCGGGCTGTTCCGTCAGCCAGCCACATTGAGATTTTGCCTCTCAATGTTCGCAGTGACCACAACTGCGCACAGCGCTTCGAGATATGTTCACGGAAAGCGCTCTATAAATCGTAATTACTATTATTATTATTTTTTAATCATTATTATAGTAGTAGTAGTAGTAGTAGTAGTAGTAGTAGTAGTAGTAGTAGTAGTAGTAGAGTCGTAGTAGTAGTAGTAGTAGAGTAGTAGTAGTAGTAGTAATGTCGTGTAGAGTAGTAATACTTGCCGAGTTCGTGGATTCTTCGGTTGATGCCTTGGAACACTTAGTCGAGAGGGCGCTCACTGCTGGGCGGGAGTCGGTGAGTTAGATTCCTTTTTTACAACCTCACTTGGAGTGGTGGGCACAATTGGTAGAGTGTCGGCCCTTTCCACCTGGGAACAACCGGGGTTCGAATCCCGGTCGGGTCACAAACAAGACTTTAAAATGGTACCGTCTACCTGTTCCTACTCGCTGGTCGCTCCGCCACACGGAGGTAATCTGCAAGTCTGCTTGTGATTACCAACATTAAGGTCCGCCAAAGAGGCATTATCTCATTCTATGTACCAGGAGAAGGATTCGCAGCTGACAATAAGGTATCCAAGTCTAATAATGTACACAACTCGCGTAGTAGCCTAACTTATGAACTGCAATAAGTGACGTGATTTGACGACATTGCCGCCTATAGACTGTGTTCAGATGAAAGGCTATTAACTAGATTGTGTTGAGCTGAGAGTGAGCTGATATGGAAGTGGCATGGATTTTCTAACGAGCTAGTTTCATGTGCGGGATTTCGGTTGATTCATATGTATGTCTAAGTATTGCCTTCGCATGAAGGTCAAGTGTAGAATAATTGAATGTGAGTTCGACTCTGTATCCAAGCCAAAATATACGATCAGTGTAAGTAAATAATAGGAAACCTGATAGCAATTGCCAACAATATCCAGAGAAGAATATGCAAGTCACTATCATTAATAATAATAATAATAACATTAATAATCATAATCATAATATATGTCTGTATAGTGGTATAGCGCTTTCAGTATCGTCTCATTTTCAACGTGCACTCAGGTATTGTGTGTAAAACGTTGCTGTCATCACGAGACGAATGGTATATACCGACGATCGCATCCGATGTGTGTTTAGTCAGTAATGAAGTCCTCAGACAGATCCAACGATGCATGATCAAGATGAGTTAATGGATTTTCCAGATGCTGGGGCTTGCAATGAAAAGCCCAGCTGGTATGCTCTATTATATTGTACGGGGCATATGTGTATTCTGTATCATCATAGGTATATCATTATTATGCTATCATTATCTCAATCTTAATCGTATCAGTTTCAAAACTATCGGACCACGTTTCAGCGATATATCTATGATGATATGGTAACAATGATATTTATGCAACGCATTTAGAGAACGTTGTGTTAGACACCGACGTTATCGGACCTCGGAATCTATGGTGCAGAAAGGTGTAGCACCGCAGCTAAACCCTCGAATGACAATATCAGGAGACACCCAGTGTATATAATGAAGAATCTGCCGTAAGCTTTGCAAGAGGATGTAACTGTGAGTCCAAGAAGGGAATCTTCGTGTGGAGCTCTCAATCTGTTCAACGATTGTTTGAGGCTCAACATGATGCAGTACGATTACTTACAACCATGCCAGGATAAGGGAATGGCATCATATAACTGCGCCTTCAATATCTCCCTGGCCAAGGCACTCTGGAAAAATCGGCACTCTACCCCATACAGCTTCGCCTGTGCTATGTGCCTTTGAATGATAATGGATAGGTTTTTTTTGCTTTCCTTCCTTCTGCAGGACGGTTATAGTAACTACGTGAGGAAATAGACTTGAAAAATTATAATGCATGTCGTAGGAGGGAAGACAAAAGGGAGAACAGGTATCTTGATTCCTCATTAGTGAGCCCAACGTGTGTCCGGAAATGCAGTCAAAAACTCGCGAAATCGAGACGTTAACCATATTTGAACCAATTTGAAACTGTGGAGGCATGACGATTCATTGATGAGAGATATGGAACATCCTCGCAAGGGCATATTCTCCCATATTTATTTCCCCTAACCAATACGTTCCGTTTCCATCGAGACTAAACTAATTCGGATCCTATATTCCTTCAGATTATGCATTCAATTTATTAGGTATACACTTCTACGAAACGCGAAAATTTATTCTCACTCATTGAAAAATTCAAGCAGTACGTGATAGCACTGGGGGACGATAATTCTATATCCGCTAGACAATAGGAGGAAAAGAAGTTGAATACAAGTGTATGTACGTAATAGAAGATCCATTGGGTTTGGCATGAGGAAACACTTGAGAATACGTTTGCGAGAATATCTATATACAAGAACAGTTACGGTATATAGTGGGTAATCAGAGGGTCTAGTATATAATACATGGATAGCAATTTGGGTGAATTATCTGCAGGAAGATCAACCGGGCCTAGAATGCTATGGCAGTAGGGAGGGGTCATTGTGAACACTACAGCACTAAAGAACACTCACAGAATGAGGATAAGTCAGCTGTATTTTTCAATTCCATTAATAACTGGCCCCCAATATAAAATTCACAACAGAGAAACAGCAAACTGTTCGTAGCCTCCCTTAAACGTTCTTATTAGTAACAACACGAGGTGTATCAATATTGTGTATCATAAACCCACCTGTACAGGGTTGCTATAATTTGTTGAATTCCATTCTCTTTGGGTGTACAATTGGAACTTGGCGAAACTTTAGTGGACAAGAATTTATGAAGTTACTAATACTTCGAGGATTTTGACGAAGGGTTAGAACGCTCTATCACTCTATTCTCAGAAAAAAAAGTTTCCGTCACATGTTAATGACAGAAGCAGTGGATATGGAACAGACAATAAGTGGCTTTGGCAAGTCTACTTATATTACTAATGCCACTATCAGAGTTCAGGATTTTACAAACTTCCATTCATTTGTAAATTTTCTCGTCACACACAGAGTTAGACAGCACATTCGATTGCATTGTACAGATAATGATGTTAGTTTGTTTTCAATTCCGTTGTTTGAAGGCTCGCGTTAACATGTTTTCCAAACAAAGACATGGTTCTTTTAATTATGCCTCAAATCCCGTGTAGTCTGTCGATTCGATTGTTCAAGCTGTTATGCTTGTAACAATGGGGAAACACACCTAGGTACAATGATCAATGAGCACCGTAACACGGGGAAAGATCATACATCTATAGACATCTGGACGAACCTCATAAATGCAAAGCTCAGTACGGCCCTGGTTCACTCAGAATTATTGATCAAGCTCCCATCAAACTCCAGTTAAAACTCGAGGAAAGTCTTCACATTGACTGGATAAGTTCTAATTAAACAAACAGCCGAAGGGGTAAATGGTAAACTATCCTCCAAATTATAGTCACCGTGTGTCAGTGACACTCGCCTACAGTTAGCAGTTATTTTGTTGAAGTATTCAGTTTACTTGCAGTTTCTGACGATGAAAGATGTTTTTGAAAACATGTCGTATTTGTACATTGTGCATATAGCGTTGACTGTGCGAATAGATGTTGACTTTGAAATCTATGGTGTTTCCCGTCATTTTAATTTTTAGTTTGTGCTACGAAGACCTTTCGGAAACACTGCAACATTTTAGCCTCTTTTTGTGGCCCATTTTCCGCTTCCATATTTATATTGTATCAGTGATGTCATATTTGACCTGACTGGAGAAAGTTAGGGCGCAAATCACAGTCAATCCATTTCCCGATTCTCTAAAGAAGACCATTCAAACAGAGTCGTCATAATAATACAACAATTAGGGAATAATAAACAGATACGGGGCGTTTGGAAATTATAACCGGGTGACGTCATAATAGAATATTAGAAATCCGATGACGTAGCTGACGGATCTTGTCTCCTAGTATGACCGGTTAGTAGTCTATACCAGTTAATCTGAACATTTTAGAGGAATGTCGAAGCAAGTACGGATTCAGGAGACCGTTGGAAAAAAAAGTACATGGATATCAGTCGGCATTGAGACATTGCTCTTTCTGTCAAAGAGAAATCTCTACAGTATAGGCCTACCTCACGATGCCAGTTTATGTGTCTGGTAGTGGCTGATTGCAACGAGAATGCACTGTTTAGTCGTGGGTTAGGCCTACAGGAAGACGAAGAAATTTCCGGTGAGGTGTAGGCCTAATCTCCTGATATACCCAAATTTGTAAGGTGATAAACGCCTCCAATATTTCGATCTAGACCTATTTCGCATCGGTATACGATTTACGCGGTTGAGATACGTACTGACGCGATATGGCTCCTAAATCATGAATGCGAAATTGCACACTGACCGTAATTTTTCAAACCTTTCAAGTTATATTTGTGTTGTCTCCAGCCGGTGTTTAGTACTGGGATTATAATCGGTTAAAATTCACTTTCACACAGTAAACTTCATACATATGGTCAAGTGGTATTTTTATAATCAATAATAAAACAATCATTCGCAGTTTGACGATGCCTATGTAGGGTCACTCAAACCCCTTCCACGGAATTCGTACCTGGTTGAATATCAACTAGTTCTCCTCTGTGAGCGAGTCATAGTTTGAATTGGTATTTGAATATCAAATAGAAGAGGACAAGACAAGAATCTCGAATACAGTACATGGTTTTTAGTACCATAATTACTATTCTACCATCCTGTTGTTGGAAACTAGCTAATGATGTGCATTTCAGGTGCGAAGGAGCGTCATCTTTACTTCCAAACCTCTCCCAGAAAGCAACTCGCATGCTGTACTCAACACTCGGCACTCTTCCCCTGGTATCTCTATTCTCTCTCTATCTATCTCTTCATGACGTGATAGTCACATTTTGCGCAGCTGATACTTTACATGTTGTCAGCAAGCTAAGTAACGTTGCAACACGCAAACTAGAGATTCTGTCAATTTAGCGTTTCATCCAACAACCTTTACGTGAATACTTTGGTCCAACCATGTACCCGATATCACGTTTACTTCAACATAGCGCCTCCATTATAAGTCGAATTCTTGTTCGGAGTTTATCGTATAAAAAAAATTATCACAACCAAATTTCTAACATATACCGATCAAAACAAACCACAGATATCACTGACATTAAATTAGGAGAAGTCCTTATCAAAGCCTATATGCTGCATGCCATCATTGATGAGAGATAATGTTTCTTTTATTTTTCCGTCAATTTTTTTGTCGGTTAGGGACCCAGCGGAGGACATTTGTGTGCCTATCTCGAATTATCATGCAACACTGGTTGCCGTATGGTGAATTGGAATAATGAATGGAAGTGATTACATCTGAAGTGGAATACGCTTTCAGGTCCGGCTACGTTTTGACAACTCTCCTCACAGGCCCATTAGTGGACGTATATTTTACATTTATTCGATGCTCCATGCACGTGTCGCCTCTGCAATTGTGCATGAAACGTGAAGGGACCTTGCGGACGAGTCTTATGAATTCAAGAAGCACATGAAATAGGGCAGATACTTTCTCTGGCTAAAGAGAGATAACGAAACATCGGACAAAATTCACTCTACTCCACATGCGTGGAATCAACCATCCCCTTTCTGGTATGTTCTTTATTTGATTCTGACGGAATGTCAGAAAATTTGGGAACTCATCAAAGGGGTCTAGACAGTCAGTTCCGAAGCTCATGTGTTAATTTTTCATTTCACGATAGCTGGAAAAAAGATTGAAAAGATGTATATACCGCGAGGTAAACATTTATTGAAACATTGTCAGTCATATAATTTTCGTTATCACTCATGTAAAAAATGTTCAAACATTATCGGAAAAGAGTAATGTTGTGTTATATATAGTCTGAAGGACAACATTTACATTAGGATATATAAAGTGCATGTGTATATATAACAAACGAGAATCCACACATAAATGCAATCATGATGTTCGAGATGGAAGTGTAAAAGATAATTGAGTTTCGTCTTGTTTGTAAGCCTCATATAACACAGATGCCTAAGAGCGGCTACCTTCGTCTTGTTGTAGGCCTCATATAACAGAGATGCCATAGATGACTCCATTGATAGGGCGTTTTCTTACTTGCAGAAGTTCACAAGTGGTGTTGCTTGGGGTCGTGCTTGGTTCTACTTCGTTTGGCTTCGATTAACGATCCCGCCAGATTCTCGTTTCAAGTTCAGAGTTAGAAATTGTGAGGACCGACACAAAGTTATCGCGAAAAGTTACTCCGAATGTGAGGTGTAATTTTTCAGAGAGATTAGACCGAACTTGCATGGCCTCCCGGTTGTCAAATGTTATTCAACGCGAATAAATGCAAAGGATGCAAGTCGGCTTATTTAATGGGACAACCGCGACAAATAGTCACAGAAATCAATGTGGTGAGTGAATTCGAAGAAAAAAGTTGTGGGTATTTCGATTCACATGATGAAAGCCTTCCAAGCAGTTTACGAAGGCTGTTAGGGACGGTAATTAAGGTAATTTGATTTTTCGGCTTGACAAATGTGATTCAGTTTTGTTTTGTTTTTTGGGTGAAAAGACAATGTTGGTCAGGCTCTTCAGCAGTTGGTAAGACCGCGCAAGGAGTAACCGTGCAAGTGTTGATTTTTTTTTTTTTTTTCGCGAAAGAGCTCTGCTTATTGAGAACGTTCGAAGGAGGGCGACGGATCTCATTCCCTGTTCGCGAGATATACCGTAAGAGGACGGATTGAAGCGTCTTGGTCGCTATTCAATGGTAGCTAGACTATTGGAGTGCTTCGAGTCAGGTTGTTTTTGGGGTTCTTCAAATTGTACATGTCTTCGATTACCTTCTTTCCACTGCTTCTTTTAATTTTCGAATGTTCCCACTAATGGGGGCCATTATCTCAAAGCTGGAGGTAGATGTGGTTTGGTCGAAGAGTGATAATGTCTCGGATTTTTTCAGGAATTGTTGGGAAGAATTCTGTGAGTTTCGCTGTTTTTTTTTTTTCTGGTTGTTGGGGGTTTCAAACGATGTTCATGAGGACTCATTCTCCCTGACCCTCTCCTCTAACTGAACTGAACCAAATTGAACTAGCTAGTAATTGTCGAGAAAACTCACTGCTACGTTTTTATATGAGGGCAGAATCACTTTGCCTGAAAGAAAATTTATTGTAGGGTTTAATATTCGCATCGCATACGATGTTAAGTCAAGGTTAAAAACGTTGATGTCGTGAACCGAACAACCAACATCCTCATCTTTTTTCTCGGGCAGATACAAGGATTAGTTGTTTGTCCGTTTTTAGTTGATAAATAATGATTGTTTCCCCAAGTGTGTTTTTTTTTTTTTTTCTGAAAATAGTTCCCGAGTCACGCTATATTGCTTATGCCATAACCACGAGCGATTCGCTTCGCCGTTTTGTTTCGTCTCGTATGTAGTGATCGGACGCCCCAGATGTCTGGTCTAGAGAGAGGTGGCCTAAGTATGCAGCATTTTCTCCGGTTACCGACGTGAATATCAGATAGGTAGCGGATTGGATGGGGTCACTTGCCAGAACATGCAGCAGGGAGAATGGTCAGTAGAGTGAAACAATTACCGCGTGAATGCCTCGCGTATAGGAGACCATTGATTCTTCTACACGTCTATAGTCTGTCGCAATTGTAAAAAATATATCTTCGCAGCGGTGTTTATGAGAATAGTCACGATCGTAAATCCGGATGATGTTGCAATACATTATTCACGGATCGTAAAGATACCAGACGTATTTCATTTGCACAGACGGTGTTACAATGACGTAATTTGGGGGTCTATTATTCCCAACGAGTGAGATTAATATGCCTTCTCTCGCATACATGTACATGTAGAAAATGATCTTATCAAATAGTTGGCGTATATCATAAAACGCCTATATTGTGCAATTCTCACTGTAACATCCTACGGAGGTATATATTTCCAATTAGAACGGGTTGTATAGATCACACATGAATAAACGGGAGAGAAAACTTTTAACCATGTCAGTACAAGAGGACAAACACAGACCTTAGCAATGCTTTGTTGGGATAGGAGAATACTGAAACCCAACGATTCTGTGTAGATGAATTACCGCATACTTAAACGGAATTATGATGAGGCTGAATGATGACAAAACTATGTATTAACATCCACATATAAGATTACAATTCGATAGCGCATAGAACGGAGAAGATGATGACGCGAGAGTGTTGGTATACGACCCTTGGGAACATGCTTGCCTCACCTGTTTTCGTCCCATTCCATTGGGAACCTACATTAAGGCCAGTAACCTGGGATATCATGAAAATGGGGTGCCATATCTCAACAAACTATAATTTGCAATCAGTGATATAATTATATGGCTTTCTGCTCTATACGACTGAACTTCCATAATGACTGAGCATATCGTTGTCAAATTACAAGTTAGGGTCACACTGACTCGTTTTTTTTAACCTTGTCGGCCACAATTGTAGGCCAGCCTATACTATATGAAACAATTCCCAGAAGGACGATCCTGTACTCGGTCCCGTCAGTATGGGACCCGGTGGGTGGTCACTCGCAGGGTCCACTACCTGAGCTCATTGGTAAGGGCTTAGGTTAGATGCGGCTAGGTGCCTTCCAGGCAGTGCTACTTGGAGTGGTGTGTGAATGAGTGGGGGAGTGAGTATATAGCATGTGGATCTGCGCCAATTGACACAAGGGTTCAGAAGACAGTTCTTCTATGGAGACATTACACATGCTGAGATTTTGTATCTGAAAGCCAATAATTGCACCATACAACACAGGTCATAACCTTCCCAGTTATTTAATATAGCTCCATTTCCTGGGACCGCAAACCCTATCTGAATGAGCCCGGGCTCTTACCTTCCAAGTTACTCATGTAACCCTACTACCCACCCTTTCCTCTAACACTAACTCTCGCACATTTACACAAGAATTGATATTTGCACAACTGGTGCCAGTCTTATTTGAGGTCTAATGTTATAGTTGATGCGTTGTGTCAGTTCAGGTGTAGCCTATTTATCGCGCCAATAGGCTTCAAGGGCAATGTACGTTCGTAATTCCTCGCCTAATCTGGGTCAAGAGATCAACGATTTGCGTTACTTTTGCAGGGTACTAACAGACGTAAATTATCAATGTACTACGTCCAGGGCCAATGAAGACCCCGCCAAACATTTTAGTCAACTAGTTCGTTGATGGGTTAAAATCGGAATGTCAAATCAGTTCTGGTCATATCGTCAAAGGTATACAAACACTACAATTCAGGACAGAAGTTCTCCGCCACAGGTTGTTTCACTGCAGAGAAAAGAAAACCGCTCCATCCAAATATTACCCCACCCTTAAACTATGCTATCTGCATGTGATAACCTGTTTCACTGATTGACGATTTGAGTTTTGAGTACTGCAATTTCTTGACAAGTCTCGGTAGTGGAAATTGTGCGGATCCAGTGAGGGTGAACATTGTGGTAGTAGGCATCGGTATCTCGTACTCCACTGCTGGGAAAGCAAAACTTCTTTGGTCGATTCATGCGCGCCGTCGGATGAACTATGCCTGAGTGCCTGTAAACTCAAGGAATGGAATAGGCTGCAATAAAGCAATTTCCCACAGTTCTATTCCTTGATGAAATCGACAAAAAATGAAGAAAATATTTGAAGGAATATCTCTGGACTCTGCTGAAAAGGCCCAAGACCTGAGCCGGACAGTAAGTCCGAGTCCTGATTCCGCGAAGTCCTGAGTCCAAGTCCTTGAAGGTGAGTCACGAGTCCGGAGTATGAATCTTTGAGTCCGGACTTGAGTCAGAGTCCGGACTTGAGTAATACAGCACTGCCCACCAACCAACTCTCCAATTTGAGTTAGGGGACTTTTATGAGGCAAGGTGCATCAAACGCAAAGGATATTGAGGTTACTGGGTTTGTTACGGGATTAACTGCAGTAAGTCTCTCTGTCGGCTGTGGGCAGCACGTTGAACTTGAACTCCCGCTTCTCCGGGTTCCGAGAGAGGGGTCGGGTCCTGCGAGTTCACTGATAGTTCTTTCGAATGGGACGTTCATGGCGGTTCCGGGGCGCAGGTTGCGAAATGTTGAACCCCTGCCTCGATACCTTTTGAGCACTAGTCGAGAAGAGAAGACGAGTTATCGCCGGTGTCATCACGATCAAGACGGCCAGGGGTCCAGATGAGATATTATTGGCTTCCTCAACCCGTAGAACTTATATCCAATCAAACGAATTTTTGAAAGTCCAGAAAAATAACATCAACAGCGTTACCCTTATCAAGGGGAACTAGGAATTTTCCATAAATTCTAGCAGAATAGTCAAGCACGTACGATTTTCTTTTTCTGAGGCATGCTGAGACTCCCGGCTCGAATCATGATCATTGGAAGAAAGAAGAAAAGTCACCATATTATTCCTGAACATTGATTCCATCACCTTTGCAACAAACACTGGTGAGGAATACAGGTCTGTAATTACAGGTGTGCTGAGGGGGCCCACTCTAGGGAACCTATCTCTTTGTCAGGTGAGATTCCCTCAATGAATCTGAACTTGGGCATCAAGTTCAATCGATTGTCTGGGACGTCGCCTCGTTCTCAATCATAACAATAACGTAATCATAATTCAATAATCATTGTCGGATGCGTATGGTGATATTACAAAAAAGAGAGAAAAAATAACAATAATACTATTTTGTATAATAATAATAATCATCATCATCATA
Organism: Sclerodactyla briareus; assembly: GCA_026419785.1. Taxonomy (NCBI): domain Eukaryota; kingdom Metazoa; phylum Echinodermata; class Holothuroidea; order Dendrochirotida; family Sclerodactylidae; genus Sclerodactyla; species Sclerodactyla briareus. Next base: position 313,092 of record JAODTK010000112.1, on the reverse strand, counting down.
ATCATGATCCGAATTATTGAAGTATGTCATTATTATTATTATTATTATAGTAGTAGTAGTAAGTAGTAGTAGTAGAGTAGTAGTTAGTAGTTAGCAGTAGTAGCTATTAGTAGATTATTATGTTATTATTTAGATTTCTTTCCTAACATTCTTCCAACATTTTTGTTATGCGGTGCACATGTGGCGATGAGTAATCAGTCGTGCATTATCACCGATATGCCAGCTATAGGACTGCCAAATAATGTTGAGCTCAATTTGACTGTTGTTCATTATGGAGATATCGAGACGACGAATAGGTGCTTGAATAAAAAAGGAACGATAGTTTATTGTACTTCACGGCCGTATGTATTTATACCATAGTATTTTAATCACCAATCAGTGTAGTAAGCTGATTCATTCCATGCAAAAGGCAATGAACTATGTTCATTTCCTTTGAAATTAAGACATTCCACCGACTGCCCGCTAACAGAATCGGTTCTCTACTGACGGTGAATATTCGTACTAAGTACACCCAATTTATACCTTACACTGTAATCAATAATTTGATTTAGTAAGTCTGTGCGACAAACTGCGTTTACAATTTTACTGTATCGTCGCCTATAAAGGTTGAGGCCGTGTGTTTCTATGGGCAAACGAAACAGCTCCAGGAAATATCCTCCAGAGGAGTATTATTACAATGTAGTCTATAAAGGCCATATGATGTAATATAGTCGTCGAGATGAAACGGGAACCGATGGACAAGTACCGGTGACCTAGCTAGTCATTTTAGCCAAATCTATATGCAGTTATAGGTAAAACTACATGGGAAAACGAATTCATGCCTGCTACAGCACTAGGTGGGCAAAACCTGAATAGTGATCAAAGGGAATATACAGCTACTTCTCACTCCATTCGGGCAATTTCCCCCGTCTCTTAAAACAGGAAAATTACCAAGGAACTCACAGATAATGATAAAACATGACGATGTGACACGACAACCTGATACCGACAAGCGTTGGATGTGGGCGGGAAAATAGTGAATACTGACACAATTTGCGATTCATGGCCTTCATCGAACGAAAAGGCGTCGAAAGAGAAGGTCATTCTGTCGACCTCAATCAGTGTCCTGATACCAACAAAACTGCCTAGAAGAAGAGCAGTCGAGAACGAGAACGATTCTAAAAGCTGGCTTAAGTATTTAAAACTATTTAAAACTATCTGCTAAGGGCACGAAATAAAATAAAAACCAAGATATGTTTGGGTGCCTCTACATCTCCCACACAAATTAGCATCATGCTGTTTGTCCCTTCTGAGAACTTTTGAACAATGAAAAAATACACAATATGGATATTCATGTTTGAAAAACCTATAGGTTATCGTTGCTGAACGTGGAGGGTTCCACAACCTTTGTAGATACTTTTTAAAACTAACGGAACCACAACACTGGGATCTTATGGAGGCCATTTGGTTGGTACCGCACACAAGAAGATCGATTTGCAGTATGCCTCTCTGCAAAGTGCCGTTCATTTCAGACTCGATATTGCATTTCATTTGTCATTCCTCCCTCAGACCACAAACGCTACCCCTAAACACCTGTACATTCCCTAAAAATGTGCCAAGTGGCACATAATAATATTTGGGCGTGTGTAGGCCAGGCATAAGTAAACCTACGGCGTCAGCCTCATGAGGCTTATTTTCCGGCCCGTGGAGGGCTAGGAAAGAGGCATACGGTTCACCAAAAATGAATATACTCATCTTGTCCAAAAGGAGCTTCTGAGTGCGAATCTGGCCTACAAAAGGAGGGGAAGAGGGGAAGTTTTTATCAATCTAGTGTAAGCTATATGAACTTTGAACTTTTTTGCCCAAGAAACAGTGGTGGAGGCAGGGGGCTTCAGTGCTGACTGATTTCAAGTGTCGGGGAGCGAGTTAGTTGAAAGTGCTGCAAATTTTGTGGTAGTGCAAGGAATGCAGTTGTGTTTTACCATCAACACCCGGAAATATAGGCTACATGTAATTAAGTTCCAAATCTTCCGAACCAGGCTCACATCAAATCTATCCTACTGTGTTTTCTCGGTTAGAATAACTGTAGGAAGTGGGGGCCATGATCACGAACATTTTCAAACTATGATGAAGGGACAGATAACTCAGAAGACCACAGTGATAAAGCGAAACGAACGAAGTGGAATATCGCAGACAAGGTGTGCCTGAAACCAGTTTTTATCCTACCGAACGAAACCTATGACTAGCCTCCAATGATGACCGTCCTCATATCATGGAGAGACGATGTATTTCTCACTCTCACACTTAAGTCAAATTCTGTCGCCTGACTTGGGCGGATGTAGGTTGCTCCGTTCCCGAATCAATTATTGACACCTCTGGAGAGCCTTTGATGAATAATGAATGGAAAGTGATTTGCATCTGATGGGACTCGTGCTTCCAGGTGTCTCTCGCGTTTGTGAACAAGCTCCCTCGAGGTAGTCGGTGGGAATAGTCAGAGGTTCTCACTTTGGGATTGCCCCCTTTGAATAAGCGGCCTTAGCGTGTATGGTGTCCATGCAATTGGGCTTCCGTGAGGTCATCATGAATAAAATACCGAGAGTTAGTTTGACGATACCCCCGGCTAATGTGATACGGTATAGGAAATTCGTGGGACGTTTTTCACAATATCCATTGCATTTCGCGGAGAGCAGCCAACCGGGAGAGAGAAGCTATCGGAAAAGTCGTTGGTCGCAGGCTGGTACCTTATTATGTAGTAATCTATTTGTGTCACTATTCTACTTGTTCATTTTTTTTTAAGGTACAATACATGAGGGTAAATGTGCGCGCGTTTCCCTGTGTGATCCTGGTGTGGGGAAGGCGAAAGAAAAACAATTGAATAGTTTAGAACAAGAAGCTACCTCTCTGTAAAAATTAGGATAGTCTAGTAGTAACCACTCTCGTTGTAATAGACCGAAATAATAGCACGATGTGTGGGTTAGTTATTATTTCTCCTCAGACACTACTAGAAATGTCTAGAATATGTCAGTGGATTGGCTACTGTTCCCGTTTTGCTTAGTTCCATGTACCCTGTAGTCAGACGAAAATTGTACACTACATCTTACCTGGACATTTTCCTTCCGGCAGGGATTCTTAGCATATTCTGTGATGAAAATCGGTGGTGGATATACCTCCCTGGTACAATAAACACAAAACACCGGATATCGGTGACTATGTACAAGTATACATAATCAAAGCGAGGTGGTTATCGGGGGTGGGGTTATTACCTTCATTCAAGAAGGGGGTTATCTTGACGTCACTAAGGGGGTCATTTGATACTCGAGTGAAAATTATGCTTTTTTTTTTTTTACTGCCGAGAAACAGCCATGTGAGAGGATTTTCGAGAGTGTCTTACACGACACCGTCAAGAAGAAAAAAAAGTTAGACTTGGAAATCGATCAATGGAACGTCTTAATTTTTGCAATGGGATCCAGGTCCAGCCTGAACAAACCCGCTGGTTTGCTAATTTGATGCCGGTCGGTGTGGGTCCTCCGTAACCTAATAATGTTAGAATTAGTCAGTAAAATCGGAACCAATACGAAAGGGTCCTTGTAAACATGGGCCTGGGAGTGATACACCATTTATATCTACATCGCAAGGCCGCCCTCTGCCATGGAAATCCGGGCGAATTTCGCCTTAGTAATAAAACAACCAGAAAAAAGAGCGTAGTTGATTCCTTACCTTTTTATGAGAACCAAACCAAAAAACCAAATAGTGATTGTACGAAGCTCATTATGGTGGCACATAAATTTATAACAGTCTGTCAGTCCCAATTTTTCACAAAACAAACGACAACCAAGTGACAAAACCAAAGGCTCAATCATACCTTGACCTCTCTTGACACCGAATGACCTTTACCTGACTCCGACACAATAGGGGTCATGTTCTTATTATGGGAAACCTAAATACCAAATAAATATAACAATAAATAAAAGATTCATCCAGGTGTGGTCGAGCTAGTTGTTAACTACCTAAGCGTGATCCGCACCACACACCACACTCATACACACACCACACCCACATACCACCCGCACGCTCACATTACACATATGCATATACACTATCATGGAATGCGATAGATTCTTATGGCTTCAAGGAAACAAAAATATTACACGTAATTCTGTTATTTGACCATAGTGAGGGGACACACAAACGGATGCAATAGCAAACGGCTATTCAATACCTAGAGTCAAGGAGGTGACTGACCGTTACAATAACCGTCCAACTAGTCTTGATTTATATCGTCATCGCAAGAATCCTTGTAACCAGCTGGAGAAAGAGATCAGTCACGAATTCCCAAATTAAAATTAAAACAGTAACATTATATAATCTAGTCAGGCAGCCTCACTGCTAGGAGGAGAGCGAACCGCAATATATTAAAATTATTCTGATAATACAACAATATATGTACGTATTGCTCAGCTTGACCGGGTTAAAAAGAAAAGAAGTTTCCAACACGTGTTAAAACAGTAAGTCTTCGCAATCTAAAGACCCCGGTAATAGAAAACGTGGACACTTCGGCAATCTACTTGGTGACGACAGAAGTATTTGTTTTATGAAGATTGGTCACTAAGAATACAAACTGGATATTGCAAATACTCACTGATGACAAATTTGGCAATCGGAGTCAATTTTCGGTAAAACAAACTTGAAGTAAGGTGTTCCAGTGCGTGGAGGTAATTCAACGGAATTCTCTCCGGACATGAATGGGAGTTTAATGATACAGCAGTAGTGCTGAATTAGCTGTAATAACTAGTCTACTATTAAACCAAAATGAAAACAGAGGAAAAAAATATGGGTGCCCTGTGTGAAATCGCTTGCTTTGCTGAATGTGAAATACCAGAAAACCAAATGAAGAGTTCGTAAGGTAGCTTTGACTCCTGTGAGAAAAATATCATAAAGTATGCATTACATTAGTTGTGTAAGGAAGGATGGTTTGAGTCTTAGTCAAAAGAGTTGGCCTTTATTCGAACTGACAGCAAAGAAATGCATCCTGGAGGCGTACAGGAAGGACCAACGGGGCACTTTTCTAGGAAAACAGTCAAATCCCATAGAGCAGGCTCAATGGCACGGATCAATGTTAAAATATACTCTGAATAAACCTAATACAACCTAATCAATGATAGTCGTTTTTGAATCATAGTGCAATATCTTCAAAAGTGCGCGAAAGCCCCCAATTTTGAAAGGCTCGTGTTGGCCTTCGAGATCAAATGTAACGATTGCATGCCCCGGCCATCTGTGAAGTATCTGACTTCTTTTCATTTATCGAAAGGTTCTAAAAAAACTCCAAAGGAAGAACGTCAGACAGTCACTATTGCTTAGCGAAACATTGGAAGAGCGTGATCCACCGACTACTTAAGTAGTGAAGGACCCCGAGAGAATTCATTTGCTATCCACTCTACAGTAATTCTTTAGCCTTCTCCATTCGTGTAGCGATAGACTTCGAAAATATATTTGATAATTAAACTCTCATGACAAACCCGTTCACTGCGGGAAGCAGAAGCAGACTTTAAAGTATTTAAATGGGTTTCCCATATGAACTTATCCGTGTGCAATCAGAAATATTAATATTTAATGCACATGCCCCAATTGAGGATCATTCCATGAACAGTAGAGACAGTATTCTTCATAACAAAGCGAACTAACTTATCAAATTAAGACTCTTCAGGTGCTCAATTTCCAAAATTTCTCTCAGTTCAAGTACCAATTAATATTCATATTTACTATAACACTACTATAAACCAGGCTGGAAGTGTGGGAGATTACAACGTGTCTATATATCATAGCTAAAATGGATAGATCCAGTTTACAAATAATATGAACCGCCGGTTGAGAAAGCAGCTATCTTTAAGTACTAAAATGTTTCCCAAGTCAGATGTTGTTATTCCTCCAACAATCTTTTATTAAAGGTCGCACTTTTACATTCGTTGCAATACTCCAGAACAGATCTGAAGGATGAGGTTAGGGAGTCTTCCCTACCTCATCTAATCCAAATTTATCACCAAGACTTAAAAAATTTCAGAAAGACAAATTAGATGACTCAGTGGCTATCAATATACTTGTCAATGTTGATATCGCCGAGGTTCCTCAAGAAACGTGAATAATAAAGTGATTTTAATGAGTTTTACCGGCCCCCACTCCCAAGATTCCACAAACGCGATATCTTGTTGAATTAATCAAACCTATTTGTTTAGATAAGAGCAGCATTATTGCAACTATGAAAACGTAGCAATCACGGAAAAATAGAGTAAGATTCTCCTCAGTGATATATCCGCGATACAGGAAAACAAAAATAAAGATACAGTTTGACTCAAAGATGCAAGTGAAATTAAATGTTGTAACAAATAAACACTGGAGTGAAATGTAGTGATTCCGTAACTGTGTGATACATATATAAGACAAAAATAAGATATCAGATAGAATATTCTCAGTAACATACAACAGTCAAAATTACAGAATAGGTATGATTATAATAAAGGTTCCAAGACGGTAAAGTATGAAGCTACGAAGGATACTGTCACAGCGCATGGCACTGGCGAAACCTATTCCCTACAGTTCTCGTTGCCAAAACCGACACTAGCTCTCAATAGTGGAAAAAAGTCTATAACTCTTTTCCCCCGGCATCTCATAACAACTGGGTTCACTGTCGGACTGCTGATGTCCATGGGGATTTTTAAACGATAAACATGATTTCACTTTTTCTATGCGCCCTACAACAAGAAGTAGCTAACGACTTGCGTCCCAATCCTAGGGACCGCAGACTTGCCTCGCATATGTTACGAGTGTATTTAGCTTATCCATACCTCTAGCAGTCACTTTACCACCCCATAAGGCCAAACAGAAAGTAATTACAATGATCTTAACTGTGGCCTTATATAGAACAGAGAGGAAAGTCATGTCTAGTCTGAACAAATTAAGCATCGTAGCTTTTTCCTCGCAGAACAGTATCAAGATCGTCCCAATCCAGTCTGTCGGTGATGGAAACTCCCAGGTACTTATACCTGTATACACTACCCGGTATCACACAATACATGTACACAACAAGTACGTTGTTATTCTCTATATAAAGTCTATTCAATGACGATGCTATATCTTAATACCCAACACTGGTAGTCACTGGAAACAGCCGTATTATATACAGTACTGAAACACAGTTGCCTGATATTCGATGACCTGTCATATATCATCTGTGGTGAAACCGCCCCCCCCCCCCCCCCTCCCTCCAATTATTGAAGGGCAATTAAATGATAAGGTCCGTTGAATATTGCTCCTCACATTTCGTGCATGATGTTCTGACTTGCATTGTTTCCAAAACGAACAAGGGTCATTATCACTAACAGGAAAGAAGTTTCCAATGAACAATGCGAACATATACGATGGCCGAATGTTGTGCCAAATATTTGACTTGAGCCATTTCCCTGACGAAAGCATTCTCGAAAAGCAACCAACAGCGGCCACAGTTTTTACATCTACAGACAAAATTAAGGAGAATTGTCTGGATTTTCCAGATTGTACCAACATAACTCCATCAGGGTCAACTACCAATTGAACATTGTCAGGTTGGTTAACGTTTTGGCAGGACTATTGGGGTTTGCCCTTCGTTAATCGCAAAGCACCTCTACCATCAGATTAAAACGAGATAATCACTTGGTCACATCAAAGCGAGTTACAAACTTTACTTGGATTATAGGAACAGGTGCGACCAGCAACGCAAGTATACCAGGTAATTGCGCCTTGCGTGGGGCATAGCAAAATGACCTGACCGGTCCTCACGACAAATAACTACAATTAGAATCAGTAACGAATGAACTAATTTATATTTTGTTCGTGTTACCATATTTCTAGCCCCAAACACGCACCCACTGAATAACAGCACTGTATTCTAAGAAAGTTTTTCTTTCTTATTTCCGTTCAATCCCCACGAAAATCAAATGCATAAGGAATACATAAATGTTATCCCTAGTGGCCTCATTGACGTCAATGCCCTCATTCACCCACCACTATGCAATAATGTGTGTCGTTCCATGATTCAGTGTTATGTGGCTGTGGCCTGTTATGGAGACATTGACTTATTGAATTGCGAAATGATTGCCACTCTTTTCCGTTTTCCGTTCTGCCTACTAAGTTCACTAGGTACCAACCGAAAGTATGTTTACTTTTTGATGTAATAACAGTCATATAACAGAACTAAACGAGGTCAATTCAGACTAGATCTGATTTGACCAAAATGCGGCTGGTATTTCTGGGCTCCATTGTTCCAATTATATCTAACAATGCAGAGCCCAATTCCACATTCCACATACTGGTTACTCATATTTTCGAATATCAGCCAGAGAGAAAACGTCATGGTAATTGCGGGCGAAGAACTGTCAGATTGACCAAACAGATCATGGGGGGAGGTTAGCGAGGTTTACTTTCTGGTATTCGATATTGATCATTCCTGCCTCTGACTATATGCTGTATGCACGAAGGTCTATTTTAGTGCAGCAAGGCCTATTAAGTTGGGCACATTTTATGACCCCGTGGATTATTGACTATATGTGACAGGTTTCATGTCAGTTACCATATGATGCTTTTGAGTTGGAATGGAACGGTCTTTGATGTGATTTCGCACTATTATTAATACAATAAATATTATTATATCAATGAAGAGTTCTCAGAGAATCTCGGAATAAACATTTTTCGCCACCGATCTTTCAATACATACATCACCGTTCTTGACCATTCATCAATGAGCAGTTTATTTCTAACTGATTAGCGAACACCAGGGACTTGATTTCAGCTCCTGCCGCGGTTTTGAGAGATACAACCTGCATACGCAGGTATTTCCCATATGATTAAAACGATTCTTCTTTTAGGGAAAAATGAACAGATACTCGGGCCTTTGTTTTCTAATTAGAACCGGGATGACGTCATCAATTAACGAACAATGTCATAACTCAGAATGTGAACAATGCGTGTTGCAAACATTTAGCACAAACCAATAGCGCTATAGAAATTTGCGTACTACCGTGACATGTAAGATTAGCAGCCAAGCGGCACTCATACTCGTGGTCGCGGTATGTACAGTACTCTATGGGCTGTTGCAAGCTCCGAACGTACAATCTGTTAGGTTTGCCAATATAACTAGCTTGTTCGAGTAGCCTGGTCGAGTGCGGTGGATTTTGATACAGACCCATGCTTTAGATGATTCGATTATTCCGGAATGTACAATTAACAGACAATCGACATAAATACATTCGGGAAAAATCCATGCTTCGTATGCTCGTATTCGAAGACAAATATTCGTGGATTTGTGAATGTTGTTGACTGATTATAGTTGCTGCGGGCGTATATCCTAACCTACATAAATTCCTGGTCATGTTCTTTCTTATTTTTGTATTTCGACCCCGCCGTGAGACCCTTGCTATTTGCTTGTCAAAGAGAAGAGCTCTGCTGCCAGTCCTTATGATCCTTAGTAGGACTGTTTTGTGACGGGGATTCAAACTCTCCACATATTTCACCTTTAGGCCAATTTTTACATTTAGGTATATAAGACTAGTCTGTGATAGTTTCGCACCAATTCAAAGTCTTCTTGTCATCTGCCCTCAAGTTTGTTCTCGACCCTGGACTCATGGTTTGGGCAATTTAGGCTGCATGTACCATGAGGAGGAAGACGAGAGAATTCCAGGGTAAGTTCTACTTGGTATGCCTAAATACCTATGTGCCCGAAAGAAAGGTGATAAAGTCTATATAAGGCCTGTTATTTCTTAATTAATTTTGCGAAATATCGAGCTATAGGCTTGTGATATGCTTGCTTACCTAACGATTTGAGTTAGGAGGTGTACTGACGCAATAATAGCCAACTACATCTTTAATGTGTGCAAGTCGCACAACATTCCGAAAGTTCCGTTGATCGCCAATTCAAGTTCTCCCAAGGCATACTTGGGTCGTCTCCAGCCGTTTGTTTAGTACTGGAATTATACCCATTCCGGTTGTTCAAAATCCACAACACCACAGAAGTTTTTATGAATAAAGGATATGACTCCTGGTAGTATGTAGCTCCTCCATGCCCACTTGACATATACGAAGTTCTATAGAACTTCTTCTTATATAGGTCACGCCTGAGTCATCACCTCACCCCCCCTTCACCCTTCCCTCCCCTCCTCCACCGGAGACAATGTTCGGTCCGTTACACGTCTGGAACACATGAAATCATTGATATGCACCTACCTCAGACCCTGTAACAGAAGGAGTACATAATGGTTATCCTCGTCGCTGTACTGCAGTAAAACTAGAACAAGTCTGTATTTGAAATCCGTTCAACGGTCGTGATGTGTGAGTCGGGTGGTAGCTGTAAACCATGAAGCTTTTCACCTTATTCCTACGATATGCAGACATGAACACTTTGAGCTGATATCTCGGTATTTTTCATCTTTCTTTCTCCTTTCAGTTTTTTAATGCTGAGTTCTTCCCCGAGCAACGATGAGGTGGCAGGGGGATCCTCACTCTCTCGGCATCATCGTCACACCCTCCTGCCTCTCGCTCACTTTGATGTGTCCCCCATCCTCAACCAATTTTAAATTCATTTTCTCCATTGCCTCTTCCATGTCCTCTTCAGTCGCTCAGCACTTTCTTGGTCCGTCCACTTTACACCTTTAACAACCCCGTGCATACCTCAACACAAGATCACCATCCCTCCTCAGCCTGTAGTACTATATTCATTACGTCGTGACAAGATAAACCCCTCTTGGTTACTATACGTCATTAAGAATTGCCATGGCATAATCCATAGATGGATATAACCTATGATTTATCGCTACCAAAATGGTAACACGATCTTACTTCCAATCCAATAATTCATACCACTAAACGCGCTCCGATAAACCACATGTAAGTTTATTTATTTATTTATTTACCATTGATTATTTCAAGACGCAGCGAGTTAAAACAAGCGACTTTCCCCGGGAAACGGACAAGTCTCTTGTCCATCGCAATTCCGGCAAGGTTGGAGAGCTCCCGGTGGTGGCCCCTAAATTGTAAAACATACACAACCTACAATATGAGTTAGAGTTCGTTAACGCCATCTATCAAGGGAACCTGACCCGACGCGCAACAAAAGCGAACGTAAATGGAAGGATGCAGGAGCCCTATATATATATTAAACACGCCAAGCTTCCAGAGGGGACCTGATTCAGTCCACGTCAAGGTAAGGTATTCCATAAGCGTAGGTGTGCTTCATGAACGTAAAACTGAGGATCAGTTACTGCCACATGTTCGGATAACCTCGTGATTTGTTATAATAATAATATATAGTGCTTATTTAGCGCCTTTCCACCGAAGTGCTCTAATCGCTCTACAGATATTACCCTGTTTCATGAGGACCCTGGTAAGCACTCGTCCGACAACCCGGAGTATGTGGCAGCAGCTACACAGTCAGTGAGCAAATTCTGAATATATCGCGGGAGTATCTCTGCTGTGCGTCCCATGCTAGTAGACACACAGTCATACATGTTATCACGGCCTTGAGGCTGGTGTATGAGTAGTAAATAGTAACAACGATCATGAGGAAATGATTAGACTATTTATCGATTAGCTTCCCAGTGTTTTCCCACAGCGCTAAATCCCCTTATCACAGTTATGTTGCCGCTGTTGAACAAATCACTTTGACAGGAAGCCTTCACTTGGTTTCCTATTGGCATGTTTCTAGCAAACGCGATGAAATAGTGAACATAAGGATGTGCAATTTCTACTATCGATTTTTTAAAGGTTGTCATGGATCAATATCACAATAACGTGAACATTAAAGTCAACTCTCCTTTGCTCGTCAGTTTCTATACTATATTCTACTACAGGTACCACATTAGCATAGGTTCACTTCACATATTTTAATAGCCGAGAACATATTCTTCCCGCCAATGACGAGAGTACTTACCGTCGCTATTGCCTTCTTCTGAGTTCAGCTAATCAGATATAATTCCAGGTAATGATTTACGCCCAACAGACAATAGTTTATCAATGTAGAAGCTAAATATTGCATGACCATGGCATACTTCTTTTTTTTTTAACTTTCTCCATCCAAGGCTTTCTGAACCGCTGTATCGTTTCAACAGATTGGGCCCGGAATCTGCTGTGGTCTGTTGGGACCGTCAAAGGCGTTCTAAAAACTTTCGGCAAACATTTATGCCCCGACACACGAAACCCTTCACCCGACTTCCCCTTGCACAAATTCATTTCAGTACCAATACATTCATTTCCACTTTTTTCGACAAGTGTTGTATAAGGCTGCCGTGGATGAATTACTAAACTAAAGATTGCCGATAACGTGAACGTTAGTTGAACTTGTCAGAGGCCTTTTTACTCTTAGGATGTTACCACTACACAAGTCATGTCTGAACCATGAAGATATGGTTTTCCTGCCAAATACCCAGTTGACGTTGACTTTTAGTTTTCAATTGAGTAAGTCAACTTTTCTCCCTCTTCCGTATTCCAGCAAAGCTCACGCCTACCGAAGGAAATTACCACAAACTTTCGGAATAATTTTAACTGATTAATTAAAATAAATCCGATCTAGAGCTGTTTCAATCAATCTGAACCTATACTTGACTTAATTCATAATTTGTTATCAAATTTTCAGACATCATAATTTTTCGAGATCTTTAGGCGTGATTCGAAGTTTTGAGCAAACTCGCTAGGAGTTGCTGCGTTTTTTTTGCATTTCACTTCTTTACAATTGACAGGACAAAATGTGTGTAATGAATATTTAGATCATGAGCGAACTGTCCCAAAATTGAAATAAACTATCAATTGGTGGAATAAGGAACACCCGTACAGGAAGGAAAAAACAGGCAGTCGGTTTGAACACGATTCGACCAAAACCCCCACCCCCGATCGAATGGGTCCGAGAACGGGGTCTCAACCACAATAAAGAGATCAATGATCATTGTAATAGAAAGTGTGGCCTGCAAATAACGTCAGTGAGTATAACAATGGGCGCGGCTTGGTGCATCATGCGAGTGGGTCCTGCCATCGCGAAATTAGTAAAGAATACAATTGAATAGAACCGACTTATCATTTACTGCATGGAAACCTATTCTACATGTCGTTGGAACCCATTTCCCTGTAGCCTCGTCTGTTTGGCACAAGCTTCTGTGCACCACGTTTTCCAGCTGTAAAAAAAGCCTAACAAAAACATCACTACACGGGAGAGTAAATATGACTACTCCGTTGTATGTTTCCTTAAGATTCTTGTGAGAGAATGAAGAATAGCGTTACGGTCACACTATTTCTACGCATTCCCAGTACAAGAAACTTGCCATGAACTTAACAGCGCTAGCCTGTCGTCCGTGATGCTGTGCCTTGCGGTGAAACAAAATAGTATCACTAAACCACATCAAGTGACTAAGATAAATTTTGTTTGGAGTTGATTGAGATTTTCATTTATTTCTCCTATCCCTATATTATCAAAGATTCTTAGTAAGTTGCCAACTACTCGAGGTGCATAAAATACGGTGTTAACTGCCTGTCAAGTTTTTTTGTTTTTTTTTTTCATTCATACCCGATGTAAGGCCGTGACGATTAATTAAAGTTCCATTCGGCTTTTGAATGTCCTCCTTTCCAGCACCAAGCTACCCTAACTGTCGTAATCTTTGGATTGACGATATAGAACCTACAATTGAAAGAAAGAATCTGTTGAAACGATAGTATTACGTGAAAATTATAATCTAGTGGAATAGCACTCTGTTGCGTGGCGTCAACGATATATTTGTTCACGGCCGTCCCGGCTTCCAATAATCATTGCTCTTCTTAAGGCTGAATGGAGCTTTGAATAAAAATGAAAAAAAAATACAAATGATACTGGATCATGAAAACTTCATATTGGACGAATAAAAAAGATTCACCAGTTTCTGAATAACATTTTAAGACTACCATTCAGTAGCTTTCTATGAGTTCTGAGTAAATCCTAATTTTTTGTTATTGTCGTCATGGAATTCATCCCTGTCACTTTAGTGAAAGGAAATAAACACAGCACGATCCTCATACAAAAATCAAAACTATGCGCAACAGCCTTCACAAATAACATACACCATAGCTGAAACTGTAGGGGAGACTTTTCAAAACGTGTTTTCCTACAATGCGAGGAAACAAACCTACGAGCAATTAAAATATTCTATCTACCGAGTAATCAAAGTTTAGAATTGAAATGTAGCACATATTATGAGTAAACAACAATAGGCCTCTTCTTCTGCGACATAAAATTCATAATTCAGAAGGTCGAATGCACAGGACAAAATGACAAAGTCCAGGTTTCCCTCTGTCTATACGCAGCGTTTTTTTTTTTTTTTTTTTTGTGTGATAGACGTTCAAATTTTAACCCAAAATTGAAATTATCTAAAATCAATGTACAATCAACATCACAATTTGTTTCTCGCATTGAATACCACTGATTCTATCTTAGATATGCCATTGTAACATAGGCCACTTGAAACTCCAGACTCCATACCCGCTAATGATAAAGCGATTCATTGCTCCAAAAACCGTATGTTGGCTGATACAATGTTCCTCTTACAGGATGCAATCCTTGTTATTTCGGGGGTGGGCTCGCACAGGAACAATTTCTCTCTTAACAGTTTACAATGCAATCCCCTGACATTGCCGTCGCCAATTTATATATTAAGCTCTATGTGTGAAACAATTTGAGGCGTTAACCCATAATCAAACCGAAGGAATGCCCAATGCTCGAATACCTCAACAGAAAATGACGTAATTTGTCCTGCTATTGCGATGTTACAGATAATGATGATTGGAACGATGAAAGCTGATTGGTCACAAGGTCGGCACAGTGAAATGAAAGCTCACCTTGTTTTGGACCCGGTTGTTTGGATAGACAGTTGAACGGCAATGACGTGGGTTACGCAAACTTGACTGGTAATTATATAATTGTTGCAAGAAGGACCGTGTAGGTCGTGAAAAGATTGCCGTGGTTATTCACAAACAATTTGAGGTAATTGCATCAGCATTCGCTCACAAGGAAACTCAACCAACGATGGAAAACGTTGGTTGTTGTATGTTTGGCTAACTGTAACAAGGAATATTTTCAAGTTTGGAACATTGAGATCGTGAATTGGATTACCCGATGATTATTCTAACAATCCCCTGGTTTATGGCTGTAACAATCCTACACAAGAATGGTTTTAGATATTTCCTTTCAAGCTGACAGCCATAATTCGACTGCACTCTCTACATGGGAGAGCGACACTTCACTTCCCCACACCAATACATAATCGTCTAAGACTATTGCATTTTCAAAATATCCACATACGGAATGCAAGCAGAATAAGATAGGACAAACGATTCCACGTTCCCACGCCCCAATTCAATTTAAAGAGATCCCACATGTTTCCGATTTCCTCCACCATGGAACAGAGGAATTCCAAAATCTGGGTACTTGGTTCCCGCTGTGTGATGGAACGTTTGTGTGCAATCTGTTCTGATTACGTATTGTGGAGTTACATATTCTTACATTGTTCTCGTTCCTGTATTGAACCGGTCATTGTAGTTATCGAGTCAGTAACTGAATAGTAGGTTCTCATCACTCCTTTTTAATAGTGGGGGTCCAAAAGTGGGGAATTCCTGCAAGCCCCACAAGTTGATGTTGTAAGGGATACTGAGAGGCATCCCTACAAAATTTAGTACGTTAGAATTGTCTGACGTGTCGGCACTCAAAATTAGCATATCCACGACTAACCCCGGAAAGTTACATTTGTTCGCCTACGTCCGCTCCATTACCTCCAAATTACAGAGATTGGTGCTGTTTGAGGAGGCAGACTATATCGTAGGCGGGGAAAACCTTATAATAGGATTTTTTTCATTGAAACACCCAATAACACTGTTTCAGAATACATTTTAGGCTCAGAAATTTACTCTTCGATATAATTTTCAATAAGCCATACAGTTCATAGGAAAATTAACATTATGAAGAACTAGCTTGGACTTACTTGAACCTGTCTGCGCAGGCTGGTCGTACGATGTCCTTGATCATCAATTTGTTTGCGTCAGTCGAGAGCATCTGTGTCCCTCGTACTTGATCCGACTATTCTTCGTACCCCTTCCCCTAATTTGGGTTGGTGACTTCTGAGTAGGCCTCAAGTATGCCTCTATGCTCAGCAAAACAGCACACGTGCCACTGGGTAGGATTGTTTATACAAAAGACATCAAAGCTATACAGTAATCAGATACATAAATACAGTATCCTGCATGACTTCCACACCGTTCGATCAACACAACGAGCTAATTAACTGACCGAAAAATCCCAGAATCTGGTTTTATCATTAATTACTATTAGGAAAATGTGCTAATCGTTAGGGGTACCCGTTTTTCGTTTATTGTAGTTCGATGTATCGTTTTTGTATTCGATGATCTCAACTTTTACTCCGTTACCCAGGCAACACCCAGCGAACAAACGACAGAAAGAACAGAGAATTACATCAGAGACAATTAGGTACGTTTTAAAACAGTGCATATATGACATAAACATGTTAAAGTATGGGAAATGCAATTCGCAAGTCAATAAATATCATTAAGGATTAAATATACTCTATTCTTGCTTTCTTGGAGAGGAAATTTATCAAACTTCAACCCGGTTATTGATTTCCACACAGACCAATTAACATACTTTGAGACATACCTGAATATGCGCCCATGCAAAGAACACAAAGACTCGTTGCTAGATCTTTTTCAGTATATCATCTCATAATATTTTAATACGGTCGGTCGTATTGATTCAATGTCTATCAATCGCGATTAGGTCTATTAGTCTAATGTCGTCTCACTCGTCGATAAAGAGAATTAGCGTTGCTGTAGTTATTGATCCAGGAAACGCTGTGTTCAACTATTAATGTAGTTGTTCTTAAGGTATCAGTGGTAAGTTGGAGTAAAGGGGAAAATGTATACAGCGGAGGGATGTGGCGGTTATTCTTGTGTTTCTTGTGTTGAATAGGATGTTGATTAGTTTGCATTGATTGCCATGCTGATTAGATATTATATATTACCTGATTGTAATTTGGTCATTTGATTGAACCATTGCTTGTTGATTCACGTCCATTCTATCGAAAATCTGATGCATTATGCTCCATGGAGTACGACCATGGATTACACTTGGCAGCACCTCCTTCAATGGTAGGAGAGCAGAGGAACCTGTCTGTTTGAAGCAATATTGCAGTAGTGCATTTTAACTATCTGATGCAACAGTTGCCTACACACACTTCACACACCGTAAGTTCACTTTGACGGAGCATATTTCTCCGTATTTAGTATCAGACATAGGCCTTGGCCTGTACGAAGACCTATACTACAAATACACAATATATACAAATGTACAAGATACGAATGTTGCATGCACCTCTTCACTTCAAAGTTGTCTTGCTGAAAGCCATTCTGGGTCCGAAGCTGTCGCACTATGAGTATTTCGTTAACAAAGCATTCACCTGGCGCATGCTCGCGAGAATGTATGCATTAGAGGAAAGAGCATAGCTTACACTCCACACTTTAGCCTAGTGCCTGACACAACGAACAATTATAAGCATCACCAGGCGTATATATTAGGTTATGGGTTAGTCTGCCCTTGCCATAGGCATTTTTTGAACAAAGCATCGCGGAATCTACTTTTACATAAGACACCCATCAAGGTGCTAGAGGAGGACAATTCGGCAAAATTTCCGTACTGATTTATTCCCTTCTCTTCATGTAACGCGCGGCGCACTGTCGACAGGCTAGTGTCAATAATAAATCAAGACCCAGGCAAACAGAAATGAACTGACTGATAAAGCGAGAACAAACATGAATTTTCCTAATAAATGAGGCGCGGAACATCGGATGCCACATAGTATGTCGCCTGCTTATTGAACACGTTTTCCATGTCGTTGTTCCGGCAGTGTTTATTCCTATTCAAAACCGAGGAGTAATATTTCAAGGCTATCTTGATAAATTTGAGGTGACAACCCTATTCCCGCCAAAACAATCAGTGTACCCATATTAGACAGCACTCGTTATAGTGAAAAGAAATGCTGGATTTTTTGTGTAGATAGATGATCCTTGAGACAAAACAGACAGCAATTTAGGATGATTGCCTATTGCCAACTTCGCGTGATTCAGTGGAAGACACACATAAATGATGTCTAACCGACAACGAAAATCCGAGCAGACAAAGCAAGTTTTGGCGTTTTGCTTGATTTTCCCAAACCGCATTTGCATTGTTCAGTAATCTAGCTTCCATTGCACTCATTGCATTCATTTTCTCGTTACCTACACAGAACTTCCTCCCACACTCTCGGGCAGTATGCGTGCGCAGCGCGCGTGGTCTAGAAAAACCCTTCTGAATTTCAATGGCATGAGATGTGGCACGCTACGGTAAATACGGTGCTCGCCTTGAAATGTTTCACAGTCGCATTCCATGAGGACTCTCTCACAAAGGACGAAATGTGATTATCTTCTTCTCAAGTGTTTTCCGAGGTATTCTGGAAACCGATGTTCTGTCTGATCTCCTCTTCAGTCGACATTTCGCCCCGTCCACTCTACTGATTCCGCTGACCGCCAAGTAAGCCTCTCTGTGAATTATTGGTTGACACCTATCGGGTTCCCGGGAAAAAGTAAGAACCCTGTGAATCAATTAGAGTTAGCTCACACTTCAAGGTGCCTGACGAGATGGGCGACTCACCCGCGGCCGTCAAATTATTAGCCGTGTTTCACAGTTCTCCGGCCAAGTCTATATAAATCATGAGCATGAATCAACCATCTACAAGGTCAGATCACATTTGAATGTGTTCATGAACTTCCGAGAGAGCAGTCTCCCAAATCTTCACAGATAGGATTTCTCTACTGATATGAACAAAATAGAATGTGTCAGTGGTGAAATTACATATATGGCTTGCTTGGCGTCGCGAGAATAACTCCTTGGGACTTCATTTGCCAATGAGATGATTCCCCCAAAGTTACTCTATTATTGTCATAATAAGTATTTATATCCATATATTATAGGCCCTCTGACCCGTGAACAATCACCTCGATTTAGTTAGACAGAGGCGCCCTATCTTCCCTAGTATGGTTGATCTCTAGGACAGTGAAATAAAACTAGTAGCCCTCCGCTGGACGTTTTCATTACCTGCTTTTTTCCGAGAAGTAATGACTCCATCCTGGACAGAATACTCCGGGTGGTGTCTCACCAGTTGCCTAACAGCCTGATAACAATATCTGAAGGAATCCAATTACCTTCCCTCACAGCTTCAGCACACTGCTTAAGAAAGAATAAAAATGAACTCCGATATGTTTCTGATTCACCTGAGAATGATTGACCATTTCATTTGAAGAAAGCGTTGCGATTTTGAAACCATCATGCATAGCTTCGCATTGTAGAACATTTGTCAATTCACTGGCAGATTATATCAAGATCCCTTCAAACGTAGTATCGTCCGCCAAACTTGTTTAACCTGGAATGCGACGAATTTTCCAGAACGCGTCACTAAACGCCAGAGGATGTAATGGCCCACGACGATCTTGTGGAACACCACTGGTGACCCTTTGCAATGATGACGACCGTCCATTGATGACAACCCGTTGTTTCCTATAAGAAGCTACTGACGAATCCACTTAGGAAATTCCTCTCGATGTCAAAACTTCTCAACTGAGCAAATACGCCCTGAGGATGCTCTTGTCAACAGCTTTCTGGAAGTCTAGGAAGATCATATCAACAGCACTGTCTTTGTCACCTGCACTATAATCATTAGTCAATCACGAACGATGTTCATTTCTCAAAGCCTTGCTGAACCCCCCGACTTAGACTAACTCATTGAAAAAATCGACTATATGATCCCAAATATTAAATCCCAACACCTCGCAGACAACAGTAGTAAGACTCACTGGCCTGTATAATTACGAGGAAGCGAATGCCTTCCTGGAATTAGGAGGAACATTTGCTCTCCCCAATCATCCGGAACAACATTCTTGCAAGGTTTCATTGGAAAGTCTAGCTATGTACAGACCACTTATTGGCAAGAGATTTCAATAAGAAGTAAGGGGGAATCCGTCCGGACCAGGAGCTTTACCACTTGTTAGTCTCTGCAGTTTCTCATTTATCACATCAGACGAACACGCTATATAACGATTACTAATATGAAGGCACATCAACCACGATGTCGCTGAAATATCCAAGTTCTCCTGCGTGAATACGGACGAAAAATAGTTATTAGGAACGCTGGCAATCGCCTGACTTCCGCTAGTTGCATTACGAGCTGCCCAGTCTGAGCAGGAACTGGCTAACCGGTTTGGATAGTAAAAACTGTATCAAGGTTATCGTGCCCTTCGTAACGCACATTATCAATAAATCACATGAAACTGGGATCTTCCATACTGAGGTCTCTGTTAAGAAGGTAGACCTAGACAAGGAGGGCCTGAAGAATTGCAGACCTGTCGCAAACCCGCCGTTTCTTGGGAAGATAATCGGGCGTATCGTGCCCCCCCCCCCCCCCGTCTTTGGAAGGTAATAATTAACACGACATCATTTACAGGATCCTTTTCAATTTGCCTACTGCCCCATCATCACAGTACTGAGACAGCTTTACTACGTGTCCAGAAAGACATATTGGGTGAAATGGACCAAATTAAGATTCTGCAATGATTCTGCTCGACCTCTATTCAGAATTCGATACGGTGGATGATAAGATCCTTCCACACAGACTGGAACACCGTATTGGAATCGGAGGCAATGTACTTGCTTGGTGTATATCTTACCTTCAGACCGCGCTCAATGTGTTCGCATCCATGACGCATGCTCTGAACCGTCCGCATTCGAATATTCTGCACCAAGGGTTCAGTTCTTGGTCCTCAGTAATTTGTCTTTATACATCTCCTGTCCAAAGCTTCATCCGTAACTATGGACTCAAGTATCAGTTCTACGCTGAAGATACGCAGAATATTTATCATTTGACGCAACATAGCAAGGATTTGATAATTGTTTACGTCGTATGGAGTCCTGTGTAGAAGAGATCCGTGACTGAATAAAAGGTAAATATATCAAACTCAACGACAGTGAAACAGTATCTATCCTTTCCGGCTCAAAAGTTGGGAAATATCGGTCCCCCCCCCCTTACTTTAAAATTCGAGACTGATGATTCCTCCAGTTGGCCAGTGTGAAACCTTGGTGGTATTAATGAACTGCCAACACTCGAAGACCAAGAGGCAACAGAGCAGGTGGTACATGCTAACATTACATGGGTAATGCACTGCTTTTTGGTCACGACGAACAGATTTGTCGACTCCAGCTGCGGCAAAAACACTGTTGCCCGTCTGATACACGCACGGCGCCGTCTGTACACATATCCTCTGTTCTCCATGATCTGCACTGGCTTCAATTCGATTCAGAATCCAGTACAAACTGTTTTTGTTCACTATCCTTGCATGAAATCATCATGACCATCATATTACTGGATCGACTTAAACTCTATCACCCCTCTCGTTCTGGTCTGAGAATTGTCTCGAAATTTCAAGTTCAAATTTAAGTTCATTAGTTCCAATATCAGTTATACAGGAGGCGAGCTCGGCAGAATCCAGCAATAGCATCAGCAAAGAGGAGCACTTGGTTATATATATAGCGTGTATTCCAGCCTTCGAATTCCTTCTTCTTTCAATCGAATAGTTTGATCTTGAATTTCGTAAAATTCCATCTCCTATATTTCACTTGTATATCATAATTGAGATATCCCGAGTTGCCAGCTGATAATTTCCTAATTTTAAATAGCCGACAGAGACAAATGTCATAAAACACAATTAATTTCTAGTTGTGATAATTTGTATCTGTAAAGTGTCGGGATGGAATACGTCTGCATCGAACATCGAACTAGCAACTGTCACCACTATAAAGTGTCGAACATCGCGAAATGCATCATTTTATTGAAGAGGAATCAGGGATATAAACATCCGATGGTGATTTGGTGACGTGTCTTAAGCTTCCGCACCCAAAACCGACTGCGCGTGGACAAAAGGCCAAGGTATCAGGAATTTCCAAAAGGAAACGACCTATTGCTTCCCACGCAGCGAATCACCACGACACTACAGGACAATATCTTCTTTTTTAAAGGACTAGATAGGTGAAAATTCGTCAAATTTCATCGAAATTCGTAACCGACGTCGAGTGTCACTTAAATTCTAAGACACGACATGTTTCCATTGGTTGATCTGGAATGGTACTGAAGGGCTGTTTACACCAGTGCGAAACGATACGATACGAAAATTTTTACTCATCGCATGTTCACACTATGCGATTAGTATGTCCTTCAATAATTTTAGTTTCCCCTCTTGTAACCTCAGGGGTGGAATAGCTTGGTCGGCAGAGCCTGTCCCTTCACCCTAAAGTTCCGAGGTACCCGCGCCAACCATGGGAACTAGTGGCTGTTCCCTGGTAGAAGGCCTTAACCCATGAATCCTTTTTTATATAATTCCTTTATTTCCTTGAGGATATAGAACACGGTGGACGGGATTGTCCCCTGGGAGGCGCCCTAGATGACCAGAGAAGCGCAGTTATCGATCACTAACACAGAGCAGCTGAACTCACTATCCCCGCTTCCCCTGGTGGCTGGACAATAGGTCCTGCCGCGGTATACAAGAATTACGGCGAAGTGAGGTAGCCAAGAAAGCAACCAGTCCAATAGTGGGCATCCACGCATCACAAGAGTATCACAATGACTGGAAGCATAATTGAGCTGAAAACACGGCGCTTGGTTACTCTATTCAGGACAACAATGTAAAAATAATGCCTACAGCTAGCTGTGTGGCCTGCTACTTTCCTCACTGACCTACAAGATATTATTAACTTGGCGGTAGATCGACAAATACCCCATATAGCTAATTACCGTTGCTCGTTTCTTTTCCCGTCTCTTTCTTCACATGAGGGACACGGTGGAGTTCCCGTCAAGACATCAGGCTGCGGATCGGACCCCCTCCAGGGAACTTCCGTACACCTCCCATCTTAGAAATTCTACAGTCTCCATCCCCCCCCCACCTCCCTCCAACGCCCCCCCCCCCCCTTCACTGGCCACTCACTATCGACAGCATATCTCCTGCCTTTGTACGTTACAAGATACTTGTACAACGGAAAG
This sequence comes from Sclerodactyla briareus, assembly GCA_026419785.1. Lineage (NCBI taxonomy): Eukaryota > Metazoa > Echinodermata > Holothuroidea > Dendrochirotida > Sclerodactylidae > Sclerodactyla > Sclerodactyla briareus. The sequence goes on along the minus strand of JAODTK010000112.1, from coordinate 289,951 downwards.
GCCATGGCCCTGTAGGTCCTATGTATGGCGACAAAAAAGGCCGAGCAGCTCAATCAGAGGCCGATGTTTGCCCTGAAACGTTCAATGCCCAAGACATTCATCACCAAAACCCACTTTTCACGTCCAACGTCCCCAATACCCTTTGGGCGTACATACTCGTTGCTGATTTGCCCAAGTTTATCACTGCAGTGCGCAAATAATCGCATCCGATAAATTTATCGTACGATGAAAGTTAAAATATTTTCAACTTGACGTCTGATAAAATTATCGTATCATTTCGTATCGCGCTAGTGTGAACAATCATTAGGAGGCCCTTACTGCGTCCCGAAATATGAGAGATATCTGGGACGAAAATGTGAAGCTTATACGAGTATTGCTTGTGCCACATTATGCATTGCATATTACGGATTATTTTTTAAGAGTACCTGTATCATATGTGTATCCTATGATCCGTTGACATTTGCTCGGTCCCCGTTTCTATAACTTTACTGGATGAGGTCAACATTTTTTTTCAGTGAATTCAATTTTGCATACATGAGGCGTTAACAGAAATTGGGATTTCACGAGAGGCATATAATATTGCATTGTCAACTTCTCTCAACCTATTTTCTTTTTAATTCGTCGCGGTCTGTTTTGTCGAGGTTTCACGGTTTGGCTATCGACAATGCCTACTGATCCAGTCAAATTCACATTAGCAATTGTTATTGACATTTTCGGTGTGTGAGTGAGAAAGAAGGGTATTTGATCTGCTCATCTGGAAACAATTTCTAGATCCTGAACGATACCATCAGTATTTCAAATTCATGAAAATGTCACTATGATGAACGTCATGTATCGCTCGTTCCAGGGAAGATGTCTAAAAGGGGTTTTTGCTTCCTTTTGAGACTAGAAAGAGGTATCTTATCTAGTGTTTCAATGAGGAAATATGAGATTATGAGTGCACGACTAATCGACTGAATTTTCCTCTCAGCGAAGCGCGACAGGGTTATATCAGTGTATGTTTTGTATAACAACCCTGTGATAATTCCATGTAATATGAACAGGGACCCATATTGATGAGTATAAATGATTCTTTTTTCCAACTGAACTTACGTGAACCTACGATCATTTTGCAGCAATAGCGCACTGCGTATGCAATAACAGTCATTCGGTCATACGGAAGTCACTTTCTCTCTAACAGCGGATACTTTTTCAACCATGTTCAAACACTACATAACACTACACTACCCTTGTTGTTGAAATCATTGCCTTCAACGAGATCCAGAAGCATGCCAAACTAATGTGCAAATAGGCAAGGAACTACAACAAACCCTTCAGAAAAAGCGCATGCTATTTGCGTGTTCCTGGAGTTGACGGAGTTGTGTTCTACAGCATGCCAGTGCATATGCATATGTTGACCTGCACCGCTAACACAGTAAGCCACTCACTTTCCAGTTTTCCAGTTTTGACTGACATTCTGAACTATGCTATTGAATTTCTACTGGAAACCTCGATTCCTAACAAAGAAAAATACAGTCGTGTAAAAAGCGATGTAAATATAGTCCGGGTGGTATCACCTATTGCTTTTATCAAATGCCCCACTTCTGATAAAATTTGTTATTTTACTTCCATTGTTTTCCACCGAGGTAATTAATGACGTTAATCTATTATAGGATCTCTGATTTGGTATTCCATTTCTAGACAAGTGGTTGGCCTGTTAATCGCAACACTCGAGGTCGTTGATCGAACTGATACGCATCTTGGAGATTGATTTAATTGAATTTTGCAGCTGACTGCTTGTTCCAACTCGATGGAGATATCAAATTAATTCTGGTGACGGATCGTCCAGACTTTTTTGAAGAGCTCTTCAGACCTTTTCACTCGACCTAAGTGAAATGAAACACGTTATTAGCTAACATATATGCCGGGCATTGTGGATTCATATTCTCAAATCGTTGTATTATTATGTATTAGTGAATAACAAGTTTGCAACCTAATCAGTGGAAGAATTAGAATACCGTGTTACAGGACTTGAAACGACAGTGACCAGTGAGGAGTTGCTCACTGGTGAACAAAATGCTTCGGTTTTGTGATCCTGTTCAGGTATCCAAAAGAACTGGAAGAAAGGCCTTTGACTAGTAATACTACTTGTTGTCCAAGACGGTAAATAGAGGGCACCCTCCTTGGCACTTTTCATCCACCTTGTGGGAAGAGAGCGACTGAATTTCTGTGTGCGTACTAAACTACTCAACGGCCAGTAGTTTCTGATGACCAGTCTGCTTTAGTAAGCTGTCTTGTAATTACACGAGCTGGTACATATAACTACTGGTATAAGTGGTAGAACGGAGAATTAAAAGAGAGCAAACAGTACTCGCCGAAACGAAAATGTTTTATGCAATTTTGACGTACGCTCCCTTTCTGACGAGAATTATCACTGAGAATATGATTGAATAACAAGATTGTACCGTACAGCAATGACCACGATGTGCAAAAAACGAGCAATTCGCTGTTTCACAACTGGATGGAAGCGTTGTAATCAGGCGGCGGAGAGCTGAGGTACATTTTCTTCTTCTGCTACCGTTCTACCAATCGCGAATGTAGTTCGAAGCAGTATTCTTCGATGACTCGTATATGTGACGACGTAAGCAACCAGAACAAACATTACTTCTATTTTCATAACACTATTTTCAGCAAGAATGTCTAACATGAAAATGACGTCTTACCGCGATTTAGTAGCCCACTGAAGTCGATCAATGCCTAAGAAAACCTACAGCCCGAAATAAATTACTTAATATCGACGGGTTGTCATACACTCAAAAGTCGATGCTCATGTCGGAAAAATGTATCGACTGCCTAATCTGTGCCTTTTACCGCTGTCAGGGGCGGCGCCAGGGTTTTACGATAGGGGGGCAGATTTGGCATGGATGTCTGACATGGGGGAGGGGTCTAAGGGGAGGGGTGTCCCTCTCTCCCCTTTTGCGATTTTTTTTAGTCGTTAATACTGCTTAGAGTAAAATGGTGCACATTGATACACTTTGTAAGTGTATCTACGTCAACGAGTTTTGACAAAAATCCATGAATTTCTGGAAAAATTAAAATGCATGACAATTTTTCCAGGCAGGTCATATTTCATTCGATACACCTGACAAAAATGAACCCGATAAAACTGTACCTACGTTCGTACAGGTAGGCACTTACTGTGTGGAGTACTAAAAATCTTTGAGAAGAAACATGGTATATGTACATTGTGTGCTAAAAGATAGGGTAAATGAAAAAAAAGCAAAACGACCAGTTGTAGTTAATTTTTCTGTAATTCCAAATAGAATCACTCTAGGAAAAGCACTTAGAAGCAGTCTCAATCAGAACATCCACATTATATCAAACTGCAAAAAACTGATATTTTACTCCTTCAGCCGTACACTCTAAAAAAAATGCTGCGAAGTTGCAAGTTAACATTGGGGTCCTTTCACCTAATATTAACAAACGGTGGCTCATAATGATCACAGGGTTCTAAAAACAGTAAACATATGCTATATTTGCGAACGCTACATTACAGCAACATTCGAGTCTCGATTTGAGTCTCGATGAGAACGAATAGAAAATAACATAAGTTGGATAACGTATTTTGACACTTCCCTCACCCCCGACGAAAACGTGTGCATTAAACATCATTCTGTCGATTTTATCTGTTCGGCCTCAAAACCCATAGGGGGGAAGCCGCCCTCCCCGCCCCCCCCCCCCTGTGGCGCCGCCCCTGACTGTATATATATTCATAGTGAATGTATCTCGCAATATGAATCTCTGAGTAAAGAAGGTATGTTTTTATGTTTCTTGATCTGCCATCGCTTTCCCTCTATATAAATACCGTTTAAATATATCTAATGGGGACGGCTTATCATCTCGCTAACGGAGACGGCCCACTAAGACTAGAGACTAGAACATAGTCACATCTCTCAGTTGAGAGCATTTGACAGGCACGGGGAAGCGTTTGGATGATTAACTGTGTTTTTAATTTCGTCGATTTTTATCCTAATGAATATATTGAGTTCAAACGTCAACTAATCATGTTCACGGAGAGAAGCCCCATAGAAGGAAATGAGACTAATCTTTCCATTATTGCTTTCAACAAGCAAAGCAATGGCGTTCGTATATGTTTATTCCTCTTCTTCGCTATCAAGCATAATGTCTGGATGTTTGAATAATAATAAAGTAACACCCGAATCTCGAGTGACTATCCAATAAATGTCGCCACTGGCTGCTTCATCGATGAGTATCTACAATGCATTTCAGCGGCTGATCCGTCTACTCGCCTTTGGGGATTTTACTTACCGTGATAGAATATCAGTTGAGCAACGGATCCATATGCTGCTCTACTTAGGTGATAAGAAGACTATATGTAGTTTTTGAGAGACTATCGACGGTTAGAATCTGTACTTTCATTGGTGAATCGAGAGTGCCCTTACCGCCAACTTAATGTCATGAGTGTTTGACATTACCGATTTAATTACATCAGGCGAGTGACTAAGTGGGGCACATTAGTGAAGTCCCTCAACGTTGACTGATGTTTTTCTTTGGAATTTAGAGCTTTTTAGAATATTATGAGCCACTATGACAACCTGTCACAATTGGGCTAAAGATGAAGCCTCGCCCCTACTTCCAAGCTTTTTTAATTTGTGTCCCCAAATTCTTAGCATTCTCACAATTTGATGAAAATAACGGCATCACTCATGCTTATCAAACGCAGGTTAGGTATAGCAATGAGCAAATTCCGATTTCAGTCTTTTAGTAAGTTCTGAGGCTGCGAACATTCAGGTGAAGGGAAGGCTAAGCCTCGTTCTAATCGACCAAGTTTGCGGAGCTGTCAATAGTAATACAGTCTTACAGCATCATCGGGGAGAGTTCTACCGGGCAGCATCCACGAATGGGTAGAGATGACCAAGGCCTCCATCGCATAATAGAGAAAACTCCCGGTCCACTAGGTAGCATATTTGTTCCAGTGGATTCTAGAGCATTCACTCATGTACCCATTACCACAGGGGCCCCGCCCCCCCCCTCGGCCCCCCCCCCCGGCCATCGCAGGATATACAGGCACGGCTGTTCGATCATAACGCTCTTTTGCAGGGTGCACATGGTTATTTCGATACACGCAATCAGACCCGGACAAGGATGGACATCACCACAGTGTGGGAGACACAGGAGAGGAGTAGTAGACCGGCTATCCTCATCTTTACTATAAGAATACTTCGACACGGCCTCTACTCCTATTTCCCATAACTTTCGCCGTCTACCAAAAAACTTCCATATGAAACGTGAAACGAATAGTAATATGGAATGTGATAGCAATTTCTAATATCACATAAAATAAAAAACAGCCAGTTACCACGTTTAAATAACTCTACCACTACGGAAACACCATACTACAGGTGCGATAACGGGGCACAATACGGTCACATTGCTTAACTATAGTAACAACCCTTGGCAAGAGAGAGTCAATTTTCGTGTTACAAACCATTTTATAGTCCTTCAAACGATACGACCGACAGTACACTGAAAGAATCACCAAACACCTATTATCCCACATAGCCAAACCACAACAAACAATACACCGTCATCCTAAAGGCATTATTATTTAAATTTTCTACATGAATCGACCCCTGCGCAGGAAAAGAAAATGTGCTAGCGATGACACTACTAGGAGCCACTAGTTGTAGACTATCCACACCCTTGACTTCTACAAATTCTGGCACATTTTGTCCTCATCAAATCTGTATTTTGTAGAAGTACAAGCTGTCAGATATTAAAGGGTTGTAACTTTTTTTAGATAAAACATTAAGTACACTATGGAAATGCTTCTAAAATTTTTGAAGCCTATACTGCATTTTGTCAAGTTCGGTAACTTAACTCTTATGAATCGAACAAAATAGCACTGACTACAAGTGCTTGTAAGTGCATTCGATTTTTGAAGCGAATTGTTTGTGAAATTTATTCTCCCTCATCCCTTTGACATTTCCCGAACTCGCTGATAATCAAAGACCAAATATCCTCTCTCATAGTCTTACTCATATTCGATCCTGGTGATATCCTCTCACGCGTACGTGAATACAGTTATAAACACAAATCACGTAGTAAATGTTACTCGTTCATTCTTCTGCTTGGTATGGAATATATTGAAAATAGAGCACTACATAAACTTGTATCTTAGGCCACGATTCCACTGGATTGCCGATTCGTCACCTATCACAGCATCAGTGTGGCGTCATTGGAACTGTCCACTCCAGGGATCGAAGGGTGGTTGATTTCTCGGAGGTGAGATAACTCCGTTTGAAATCATCTACACATCTTCATCTATTATTTACTCTAAGGCACTCTCAATGTGACATTTATTTCATGAGAGCTAACAGAAGGAGAGAGGTTGTGCTTGCCTATTAAGATTAAAACAGCAAACTTTCAAACAATGCCTCCCGAATCAAAACTCGATATAAGAGGCGAAGGTAACTTATATAAATAGACGTCTCAAGTTATCACACACCGGGGGACCGGACTTACCACCACCAGACGATTATCCTTCAGGGTTAGGGTTAGGATTACGGGTTTGAAGAGATGTGTTGGCAGTTTCAGGTCCGAGTATTGTTTTTCTATTAATCCGGCATCCCACACAGTTCAGTCTATGAGGCACCCAAGTGCTAGCACAACATCAATCAGAGCCTTGAAATCCTGAATGTGAATTCGATATTATATTCATTTACTCATTTATCTCCTGCAACCCGTGGCTGACACATACTAATACGACATCAAAATGTTACCAACTTGTTACCACAACAAATATTTCAGAGTATTGATCTAGACCGATGAGTTCTTCTTAAGCCTGCCCACACTGGATACGTTCCGTTCCGTCCGCTCCGTCCCGTCACGTCAATTTCGATCACTTTGCATCTTGAATCATTGGCGCTGTCCACATTGGGTGCGTTCCGTCACGTTCATACGTCAGAAAAGTTTGACGTAGGCGGACGCAACCTCCTGAGTCCATGTACGTTCAGAAGCCAGAATGACGTCCGGAGTCGATTCGTCAAGTTTGGAGTCTCGCTAAATGTTTAATGCTTAATCTTGAAGAGGAACAAATGAGCACAAAGGGAAGCATATCGGCTATACTGGGGAGGAAGGGGTACACTATCACTCACATTGGCTCTTTCTACCGCAAGTATCTGATTTGCTTGTTCCAAATCAGTGTCACTTGACCCCGTAGTAACGAGTTTGAAAGGCTACATGAAAGTGAAAACTGAGACGCTTACGAGGGGGTGGGAGGTAATGTAGGCGGTGGGGAAGGAAAGGAGAGGTATAGAGGGCGTGGCAGCTCATTAGGGAATATTCATTAGAATAATCATTAATATTCTGTCTCACATGACAGACACAGGTGTTAGATCGGCGGGGGGGATGGGGGATACACCCCAAAATTGATATTGGGAGTGGCCTATATGAGTCATTTCCCCCGATGATCCAGACATGCATCTCCTGAAAATAATGAAATGAGGGTGGGGTAGCAACGAAAGTTGGCCTACAGTTCGGCCATAACACTAGGCCTACACATATTTCTAATAAGATTGCCTGAATTTCATATTGAGGAGGCCAAAAAGTGAAATAAAGATTCGCGCTGCACGCGCTGTTTCCTGACTTATTTCGGCAATATACTTTTTCCCCAACATGTCATCTACCAGCGCAGGGAACATTTGGAAAGGCACAAGAAACACTTGCGTTTGGGACACGATCCATGTTCCCTCACCAATGCTGGAATCCAACTGGCCATGCACCTAGCCAAGGCTAGAGTATGAGTTTGGTCTACTTCCAATCCTTATGGTTTATCACAGACGACTTCGCCAGTTTGGCATTTATATAGTGCGTAGGTGGGGCAATTTTTTTTTAACGGAAGAAAATTGAAAAAGACAGCGTTCCTCTGCTGACTGGCTCGATTTTCTCAATCAGTGGCCCGTAAAATGCGCACATTTCTACGACGTATGGTCAAGCAAATTTCCCGAGACGCGGAGAAACCTCTGACCAAATTTGGAACGGGTTCTCTTTGCCGGCAGCGGAATCCCCCAAAAATAGTGGTATGGTAGGAGAAGGCCATGAGAAGAATTTCCAGGGACAGTGCACTGAATAAAATATGCGTAGCGGTTCGCCGCAGCTCGAAACTCACGTCGTGGAAAATGTGTGCATTTTACCGGGGGGGGACCGCATGAATTAGCAAAATCGTGAAAATCTAGCCAGTCAGCAGACAATTTGACATGAACTAGAATTGGTTTGCCCCACTTCCCACCTTATGTAATCCCACACGTGAATGACGTGAACCTTCATACTGATATACGATCATTGCCCTGTTGTTCTCGTTGCATCTAGAATTCATGAGAAGCAGCACGTCATGAACAATAAGATAGAAGTAGAATAAACTCTAGCCATTGGTTAATGTGCAGGCCAGTTTGATTCCAGCATTGGTGAGGCGACATGAATCGTTGTCCAAAACCTTGTGGCTTCCCATTCGTTTATCGCACTTTTAGATGACACGATGGAGAAAAAGAATATTTGCCGAAATACGTCAGAAAAACGACAAGCGCAGCGCGAATCTTATTTTCATTGGGCCTCCTCAAAATAAAAGTAGGCAATTTCTTATAAATAGTGTTAGGCCTTTGTGTTTGGCCGTACTGTACTTCGTTGCTCCTCTCATTTCATTTCATATTTAGGAGATGCATGTCTGGATCTTTGGAGGAAGATGATCACATAGGCCATCCCCCAATAGCGAAAACATGGGGTTTATCCCACATCCGCGCGATCTACGCCTCTACCTATCTGTGAGAAGAATATTCTGATTGTCTGATCGAATTTATTCCTAATATTTGCTCCCCCACCCCCCCTCTACCCTTCCTTCCCCATCAGCCTACTCTACACCACCCCATCGTTTAGCGTCCAGTTCCATGTATCCCTTCAAACTGTTACTGCTGGGTCAAGAGACACTGATTTTGGAACAAGCAAATAGATAACAGAGAATGCAGTTAAGAGCCCATTTAATTGATAGTGTTACTACCTCTTTCTCCCTTGTAGAGGGCCGATGGGCTATCTCTATTGCTCATTTTTTTTTCAGAAATCAATAGCATTGAAACATGGCACGGGCACTCCAAACTGACGGATCGTTCCGTACGTCAATTCTGCTTCTGGACGTACATATACTTTGAGCAATCAGGAAGGTTGCATACGTCTACGTAAACTTTTTTTCTGAAGTATTGAACGGGACGGAACGGAAACGCATCCAGTGGAAAGGTCATTGATTAACGTGCAAGTGATTGCAAGTAGACGTATCCAGTGAGACAGGCCCTTTACTCGGGGATTATTACACAACACCGTCATTCCATCACCCTTATACTACATCAGTTTCATTTTTGTAAAGCGAGATGATACAAAAGCAGCATAGTCTGCCTTATACTAGTTTGTTTCAGACCATATACTTTTAGAGACACTAACCAAATTTAATCGGATTATCGGAATCAGGTAATGTTCTTCCGCCTTGGCTGATCAAAGACTGATATGACAAAATTATACAGGTCGTAGCCGTTTCTTTATAAAATGCAGCTAGAACCACGTGACTGGCCTGAACCGCCTAATGGAATTCAATTCAGTTCGAGAGAGAGTCGGAAATAGTTAATGGGATAATTGGATAGATGAGCCTTATCAAAACTGTTTGATTGACACAAGAGATTGCTCTGATACGCCGCCTACTCTAAATTAACGATCTGCTGCAAGGTTCCGGAAAGAGAGAGTTATTTTTCCATCTTCACGATCGAATATGCATGAATTGCGTCAGTACCCGGGGAACATTAACGCCATGGATTTTGTTATGTGACTGCAACTTTGCTCGATAATTAATAGGCGATGTGTGGGGTTTATTATAGAAATAATATCGGGACGTTGCGAAAACTATATGTACAAAGTAGATATTACAAACCGTCGTAATTTCCATGAAATGTGTGGTCGCTACATGATATCATTAGCAGAATGGATGATCGGTATAATTAAGAAAACTAAAACTGTTTGAGTGGGTAACGTAACATGATAAAAAAAATAATGTTAGTTTGTTCTACTGCAGTTTACTGCCCTACGCCACCACCATCGTCTTCTAGCAGACGGGGCTAAACTCCAGCGTGCGTAGAAAATGCCTGCCAAGATAATCATTGTAGCGAATGAAATGATCACGTGTCACTCATCTTTTGCACTGAGTATCGAGCATTGAGTACTGGATGCAACACATGCTCGTCGTACTTTAGAAATAGTCCAGATTCATCAACCGAATTGACAGTTGAGAAATTGGCATGCACAACAATAGCCGGACCGAACGATGGAGCATATCTCACGATATATGACGCTATGTAAATGTTTCTTTAATAGTATTATTATTATTATTATTATTATTATTATATTATTATTATTATTATTATGATTATTATTATTATTATTATTATTATTATGCCGAAGCCCTGTCCATGCACTTTCGATATCCACAATTCATACCAGCAGCCAATATGGGTGGCTATGGACACTGGTGGAGTCTTGCCTTTGCTTCAAAGATAGTGCCCAAGGTGAAACGAGGCGTTCTTTAGTGATCTATGCTACAGGGTCCTCAACAGACAGGAATGAAGGTTCTGATCCATGAACCTCTAGTAATAAGACGACACCCAACCGCTATGCCGCACTATCGCCTTAACGTCATTCATATTCAATCCCAAAAATCAGTACAAATTACCTGCTGTGTATTGCCTCATTTTATACACTGCCTAGTGTCGCTATCGTTTCAGCGCGGCGTCACTTCATCGGGAATTCCCAATATCAAGCAGCCACATACGGCGCTCGATAATCTTCACAAGTCACCTCACAATGTACTCACTTCAACACGTGGGTGGCGGGAGACATTTCAGGAGACATGTCTTGTCCAACAGCACTGCGGAAAAGTCCTCGGGCTTTCAATGGGCTCCGAACTCGCAATCAATGGTTTTGCAGTCTGGAGCTCTACCGACTGAGCTAATAACATTTTTACTAATCCGGAATGGAGCACCCGAGCAAACAACTAAGCTGCCAGTCTCAAACTCGATGTCCGCTCCGTGACCTAAAAAAAAACATTAATATAACTGAGCCGCTATCGCAGTTATTGGTAGAAAAATGTCCTTTCAATTGGAAACCGATAATACAATTTTTGGTGAGGACATGTTACTGCATTTCTCTCGATACTCGACGATAGTAGGGTGTTGTAATGTTTTCCACATATACCTCCCAACCCGACTTATTAAAACCAATTTGCAACATTATATGAATAATGGCACTGTGATGCCACCCAAATCATTCTGGGGTTTTTTATTCTACTCGTCACGTTTCCCCCTAACTGCGCCAGGAAGATGACGCGGATAACATGCATGATCTCTGATGAATTGAAAGTTGTCTCAGCTGGGGATACTTTCGGATAAATAATGAATGTCAGCAAAGAAAAAGTTGATTCACATTTTGAGTCGCCTGTCACATTTGACAGCTCCCCCCTCTGGGCGAATGAGTGTTAGTGACGACGTACTGTTCATATCTGCATTGATTCACAGCTTTGAGTTATATTATTGGCTTGGGAAAAAAAAAAATAGCAAATCTCACAAATGTTACCTTCCGCCCAGTCCCAAACTACAGTGTTGAATAGTCCAGAGTGAGGCCCAGAGGCCCACCAACCAATTAACAAGTCAACGTTGATTTTACATGTTATCATCAGTGTGTCTCTACAGAATACATACTAAAGATAATTTCTTTCCCTATTTGTGTTGTTCGTTTTCAATGGAACGTTGGCTTCGTTCTATCCATGCTGTTGTTTGTTAATATTTATAGCATCCACACCAATTCGTTCAGGTCCTATAGGCCAAGGTACTTTTGGGGAGGAATTGTCCCTTTTCTCTGTTCTTGATAGATGTTGTATTCCTAATGACGAGATGTTGTATTCATCAATGTAAACCATACACCACGCTGCGAACTTTAACAGCTCGTGGGAACGAAGATGTATTTTTTTATGAAATATAACACACACACACATTTTTATTGAAATGTAACACACAAACATGTGTACATAGACACGCAAATTGTGCGAGTGAATAGCTCATTGCAGGGGAATTAGCGGATTTCATCGAGATCACTCCACTTTGATATCACTCCACTTTGATATCAGTTATGTTCTAGTTGTTTATAAGTTTTCCTATCCAACTATCCTTGTATGGATTTATTGCCTGAATCATCCGGTGATTCGAGACGGTACATGGAATATTCAGAAAAGCATCATTGAACAGGGTTTCATGTAAGTGCACAGCTCGGGTTCATCCAATAACACCATAGACAGCCCCGAGCAGTGGATAACTGCTGTGAATAATTCACAACTGACCAATAATAATTACCTTGCTCATTCAAACTAAGCATTTTACGCATAGCAATCCAGTTCCAGATCTTGACATTTACACTACAAAAGTCATCATGGTTGACAAAGCTTAGTTGTTGTTGTTTTTTAAGTAAAGCAGGTGGCGTGTATAAAAAATAACAAAACTACCCACTTTCCACAAACAACAGTGCAATGATTATATCTGCGAACACTAGCGATTTGGTGTACACATAACTACTTACAACGACACATTCATATTTCACCGCCGGTCACTAAGCGGAACGGAAATTCTGTACGCCGGCCAGAGGTCACTGAAAGTAGGACACGCACGTCTCACCGGCGGACTCATTCCCGGTCTATTCTGCTTGACGCGCGTCCAAAACGTGTATATATGTTCTGTTTGGGATGAATCAGTTTTATCTTCTTACGGCGGCAAAAAAGGAATTAACAAATAAACAACAAGTATATGGTGTGGGATTTGGGCTAGATAATAGGCCTACAACAAAAAATGAAAATTGAAATTAGGCACCGTGGTTTTTAGTATAGGACTAAATTATTAAAGTGGGTATGCCATGTGATTTCAGACTCACTACAACTATCACAGTCTTATTATTTGGACAAATTATTATCCAAAACTGCTTTCGCTTGCTGGATAGCATGCAGGAATGTTGAGATATCAAGTTTTTCTCCTAACACCGCCTCAATGAGCTTCACTAGAAAATCCCCATCTAACAGACGTGGAGTATGACGTGTTACCAGTAAGACCTGCAGCCTGTTGAGAATGACACCGCAATCAATACACACATAACATAGGCCTACAATAGTGAGCATGGTCACCTCTGAAAAGGCTCGATTTACGGAGGATATTTCATTCTTCATTTTTCTATTCCTGTACTTAAAAGATAACAGTGACGTGGTTGAAAATATGGGAAATGTCATGAGTGACGATAAATCAGTCAAATCATGTTTGTCTGACCGTATGAAGGAGAAAGAAAAGAAAAAAAACTATGAGTTGTATTCAGCACACATGACAGGCACCCCATTGTCAACACACAAAGTTCTGTGGACATAGTCTCGAACTCATCAAACTAAGGGATTCATTACAAAAGTAAACCGGACTTCATTACATAGTTGGATTATGGACGCTTCCATTCTATTTTTAAGAGAAAATGGACAGAAGTTTTGCGTAATAATTTACCGGAACGAGAAAGTCGTATCACGACGGAAAAGCCAATGTGAAGTTCCTACTGAGTTAACTGTGTGCGAGAAAAATACCCACACTAATTTTGTATAGACGGTGTCGCGTGTTCTGTTGGCCAATTTGTGTTTGGGCTGTTCTATGATGGTAATTACAACCTCTGACGCTGGACGTCGTTCCAAAGCAAAATTACGATTTTTTCAAGTCCAGTTAGGTTACTCTAGGAAGGTATGTATTCTTCACGCTTTATAGTATGCTCGTAAAAACTTTTCTCCTCGTTTCAGTCGTTTCTTCACAACTTAGTTCAAGCTGAATATATGAATCAGGGGGGCTATATGTTTTGTATGCGATTCGTGTGTGATTGTGTGTGTGATTCGGTTAATGTCAACAAAACGTCCTAATGGTATGACGTCATACCAAATGTACTTTTTTTTTCTCGGAAGTTCTCACGGAGACTGCTGGAGTCGCTGTATTGTGGGGCCTCCCGTGGGAGAGGCGGGTAGTTTCGGGAAACAAAATTGATGAATATGGTTTCAGAGGACTGCTATTCACAATATAGCAAGGATTTGGGCATATTTTGTGCACATGGCAACCCACTTTATTGGCATATCGGTCAGCAGCTGTCAAGACAACACAACTTGTACCACCGCCTTTCTCTTCTACTTTGTCTTTGATGATTTACAAACGACGAATACAGCGCAAATACTTTCTAATCGTCAGAATCCATTATTTCGAATGAGGTATTTTCGTTGCAGTTAATGTTGTAATGACCAAGCCAACAGGCAGACACCCGCAACCGCTGTGAAGTATGATTGGAACGCGCGTGAAATACGTTTCTAAAGGGCGGCGTTGGGCCTAACAGTATGGGTATGCCGTGGCTGGTGGTTTATAGATAGGTCTGCCAATATTCACTTGACGTCCTAGAAGAGTTGGCCATCGAGTACCGACCTTTAACGAGTAAATACGGTACAGCCCACTGTTGTGTCGCCGTAAACAGCTACCTACAGACCCACACTGTTGAGTAGGTAACGAAAGTACACATTCCACTACTGGGTTTAGATTAACGCATGTGCATGAACCTGATTTGAGTGGTACCGTGAGTCTTGTGTCAAGCAAGCTGGCTTTTTTTAACGTTCGTATCCGGAAATATCCAGGAAACTTCTCCCATGTTAGATTGCAGTATAGATACTCATCGTCATCAGCTGATGAAAGCAAAGCTCAGTTGTAATTGTTGGTATTACGTCAGCGGACTGCCAAGGCGACGGGTCACTTTAAATACCAGAATGTCTATGACTGACATCAGTAAATTGGATATTACCCTGGCGATAATGCTATTGTTTTGATACATAGGCAATTCAATTAGCTTCCATTTCCGTTGTAAGCATATGACCCATGTTATCATGTGGTGAGTGGTTGATACCCACAGAATAATTAGGCACACGCCACAGGACTGTAAGAGCACAAACTACATGCTGAAGAAAATGACATATGCTCCGCCATACTCCAATCTAGCGATGTTTTTCTTTTGCATATTTGCATTAGCGGATGATTAAGGGTATTTCACGCCTGAGGTTAGACTGATGATAAGACTCCTGTAATAATGAAGAACCGACTAAGGTACCTGTGATATATATATATATATATATAATATATATATATATATATTATATATATATATATATAATATATATATATATAGATATATATATATATATATATATATATTATATATATATATAATATATATATATGCCCGGGTAGTTCGAGCCCGTACTCAGAGTTTCACGTCGCTAGACGATCCTCAGGCGGCTATAACTGACTTCGCCAAATAGCCGCACATCACAGAACGGGCTTTTTTTTTCCGTTCACGGTTCACTGGTTAGGTCTATTATGCCTACACTTGGAGATGTTATTTAAGATTTCTTGTTAAGTAGGTGACCACCCTGGACACAGATGCATTGCTTCTCGTCCATGCACAAGTTGCACATCCCGGACCCTGCGCATGCGCGTGTTGGACTGCTTGACGACTTTCCACTTAATGAAGAATAATTCCCCCTCCCGCTTTAAAACTGAACCCCTTTTTTTAGGGAGGTGGGATCTTTTTTTTCTTAGCCCACATAATTCAACGGTTCAGAATCACTGCAAGTACAGCATTTCCATTAAAACGGAATGACGTAAAAAGTACACAATGTTGTCAAAGATTTTGCCTGTCCGAGAATACTTCAGGGTCGTAAGTCGTACTTTCTTCACCCTCAGACGTGTTCGCAAACAGAATCGATAACTGAAATAGCCATTCTAATTGTAAGCAAAACGGTAACTTAGTAAGCATGAGATTTTCACGCTGAAAAGGTCATCATCTCGTACGAACCCAATATTACAATTCTCCCGCTATTTGCCCAACTGTTCTGTCATTGACGTCATTCATCATTCACCTGAAATTGGAATATCGCTTCCCGTGTTAATACATATTTCTTTCAAGTGGAGATTCGTCGAGAGTATAGAAATTCCGCGCCGAATTAATATTAATGCCGTTAGACAACCCCAGAGGCAAATAATGTGTGGATTTGATTAATTAAAGGTAGTTGCGCGCAATTTCAGGTGTCTCTCAAGTTCGGCATTCCATTGCATGGAGTAATAACTCTCGTCAGAGAGGTTTGGGGAAAAACAACCATTCTACAAAAAAGTGCCGGGTAATTCCTCCGGATGATTTGTGCTTATCCACTCAATCCAAAAATTATGTAGGCAGTCAGGGAGGTCCATCCGATTACATAAACAACAAATAGCCTATTGCATTCGTTCACGGGGTGATGCGCACGACTTTGAGAGGTATTTTCTTATCTGGTAGTGGTATTGTATTTCCGTGTAGCTATACCATCTTTTGCTATGATTGTGATTGTGATTAGGGATCAGGATCAGTGTAACCAATTACAGAAACTCTCCAGAGACAGTACGTATTTACCCCGTTCACAAGGATTTTCATGCATGGCCACAAAACCTATCACTTAGAGATTGGTTGATTTAGATTTATGACCACTCCGTAGCGATAGCCCGAACGTCCTAGTTGATTAAAGTGAGATAGTGGATTGTCTAACGTTTTGTTGTCGTTAATAGGAGTTGCATTATATTCAACCCGTGTCTTATCACGCTAGCCGACTACCCCAGGGGATGGCAATCGGTTATATTGTATAATCAGATCGTTAGCTTAGACCTTGATTAGACATCGTGTGATGACACGGACTTACTTTATTGAAAAGAGACGGCCTCAACCTTGTGAAAGCCAATAATCCATTATGCGAGGATATTCTCTTCCGACCATGACACAAATCCGGGATTGTCCATATCTAGCATGCCCTCACTGCAAGAGGATAATATAACTGAATGCTCTTAAGAAGAATACAATGAGCAACGTGTATGTATGCAAATTGCTATTACGTCGTCTCTGTGAATGCGCGATATTCCGCTTTTCGCGGGTTTTTTTTTAGTGGCATGAATTAGCCTTCAGACATCTGGTATCAATAATGGATAGCTTACCTACCTATATGTCCAATCTCGTTCTCGCATGCATCAAAATATCCTGTTCACCCTTGCGTGCCCTGTCTGGAGCTCTCCTTTTGTTAATATTCCTCTCTTGGTGGAGATTACCGCTGCTCGATATTGGGATCATTCCTTCCGTAAGACCATCTGCTGTTGTTTTAGCGTATAAAGTGATAAACTAACCAACCGCGTAACATGGAGATGAACCAACCAACTGCGTTACATGGGACAGATAGCAGCTTGGTGAAATCGGATCATAAATGTTTTGTTTTTTTTGTTTGTTTTTTGTTCAAGCCACAGCTGCGGATGATCTGATGGATCGGTCACTAAATGATTCTGTAGGGAGTGATGAAAAGACACTCCCACAGTTTGTCTCGTTAAGTAGCATGCGCAGACGAATCAATTTGGTTTGTATATTTTACTTTTTTTTTTTTTAGACTGTATCAGTGATGTGATTGTGTACCTATATACATGTGATAAAATTTATCACGAATTAATCAAAAAGTTTAAATCATTAGGATATCATACTCTTTTGTTTGTTTGTTTTTTGTGAAAGTTGGCATAATTTCAACCGGCCCAGGAGGTTCACTTTATATACTAGTGGTATATAGTGACTGTTATTATTATTAGTATGGCAGGAGGAGACTTATGCAGAAGGCTATACCTGATGCATGAATTTACTAACGGGAGAGGAAAACTCGTAAACGGAAATCACTCCACCACCTGGAAAGGAAATCATGACAATTGGTGCAATGTTGAGCCTTCAGCGTGAGCATTGCTTGCGTATGTTGATCACAGCGCACCCCCCCCCCCCCATCCGTCATTATTAGCAGTAAGCATGGGCTTCCCCACTGCAATATTCTAATCACTTCATAGAACCAGGCGATATATATCTCCTAGACGTTTCCTAGATATTCTTGTGTTTGACGCGTATGTTTGTAAGGACGGTTTCAATCAGAACTGCCTACAATATGACAGTGAGGAAGCTAAAATACTATCTGGATTCATTATTGAACTCTATTATCGGTACACATTCCTCGATCGATTTACTCCTGAACATACTCCTGAACATATTGTAAAGTAAGCCTCTTCAAGTGTTCACTGTGGACACCTTGCTCGGCCATAATCCTCCAATAGAGCAGCCCACAAACACAATCGCCCAACTAGTCAACTCCCAACGTACCGCTTCTATATGTTGATAGGTAGAGTCAGACGATCTAGCCTAGAAGAAGCTATGCCTGATATAAAAGTCTACCGGCTGAGCCAATTCGACCCATTGTTAATTATATGTTCATTTAATGAGTTCACCTTCATAGTCGCAGCCTCATAATTTGACTATTGACCATTTCGCCGTTTTACCAGCACCACCTGTGAGCCGAGAAAGCATTGCTGCTAATAAAGTTTGCAGAGCTATAACGTTTCCAAAAAACAAAATTTTTTGGTTAATTATGAAGATGTTTCATTTCAGAAATCACGCCGTTTAACGCTGCTATCTTTCTTAAATGAGTGTTGTTTCATGTGGGTATGCTTTTGTGCAGTGTACCGTCAAGAAATTCGGCACTCTGTTCATGACGGCAATCCACAACGTAAAGCGTCTGTTATGATTATATTGTGTTTGATACCTAAGTGGACAACATATACCTCTTGCAAGCTGGCGGTGCGTTGTTTAATTTCCCGTGGGATACACTGATATATGCCGTTCAACTGTGTGATAAGGTTTGTCTGTATGTAGTCATCATACGTTTATGTGGGTCCACTCAATGGCCTATGACGAAAAGATCCAGTCATGGCATAAAAAAACCAAATTTTTTACTTGGGTTTGTAATAGAAAGCAAGAGATAAAGTTGAACAAACAGTTGTTTGGGAAACAAGATTAGATCACGAGCATCACACAATCAATTGTCACACATGATGAGACGGATGTCCCTGTCTTTCTTCCACGAGGCGTTTGATTCTTGGATGTGTCTTGGAGAGGGCCACCCTCATGTCCGGGCGACGTCAAGGTGTGCCCGCAGTTTTCTGGTTTGTTTTCATGACGACCAACGCTGAGAACCCTGCTTCGCATAGGTAGAAGGTGACGAAAGGTAGTGTGATCTGAGCGCTTCGCCGCCAGATCGGGGAAGGCCTCGAATGGCGACAAGAGATGATAATCATTTGCAACATGCTCTTAAAAATTCCAAATTTCAGAAATGTTTCACGAACCCCCTGGAAGGGGCCCCCGCACCCATTGGGGGTCCATGCACCCCAGTTAGGGAACCCCTGCTCTAATGGATAGTTGTTAATATTATGTCATAGTTGTATGCCAATAGGTCGACTGTGGGAAGTAAGTGTCAGTAAAATGTCAATTCATAATATCGATGGTAGTCCAAACAAAATAATGATAATCTTGCAATGCGTTGAAAAACGGTCTACCTTCGAATAGCTTCATAAATTCAGTTCAACCTATTTCGTATCATTCCAGTACAGTATCTCACAGAACCCTGATGGAAGGCCCCTATACTAGAGTTCGATATGCCTCACACAAAGACTACTAGCCTTGCCCATGGCCACTCTGGAACCAAATGATTTCTATGAAAATTCTATGAGACTATCAGCCCAAATTCTAGACTGTGTCATTGAGCGAAATATATCAAAAAATGTAGGAGACATCAGGTCCAGAAGTAAATAAATTTCTTACTTCAACTGAAAATTACTTAATACTTCTCTTCAACCATCTTCAAAACCTAGTGCAGGATAGGCTAATTTCTCAGCTGTTTTCGCACAAAATAAGGTGAAGCGTTTAGAAAAACTGCATTAGAGAGGTCCTTCGAACGCGAAGATCCGGTATCCTCGCATAATTGGGCCCCTCCGAATGGTGATTTAACTATTTTCAGAAGAAAAAACATGTTCCGTTTCCCTCTCCGATCTAATAGCCGGAAGATCTGATGCATTGCACGCTCGAGTAAATTGATATTGATGCCGGTTGGGGAAGCCGACTGGTAATAGATGTGATTTGTCGAACGTGCTTGATTTGAGAGGCTGTCACGTTTGACAGTCCTTTCGCATTTCAACATTTCTGGTGTATGGGAGTCAGTCGCATTCATCCGACCGTAATCCGACCGTACATACGCCTTTTTCCTGTGTTCATGTCCGGTCGCTTGGCGTCGAAATAAATTAATCTGTCTACATTCCCGAATGTTCATTTTTTCCAGTTACAAATTTATGGTCCTATCCTGTACAGCCGAAAATGCAGTTTTGATTTGCAATTAACTAAACGAGTCTCTTCGTGAGAATGTGGTAAAGAGATAGTTGCGGTAACATTTCTGTCACGGGTGTCCGCGACTACGAACATCAAATTGATGCATTTGATGTTTCATGTCCGTTTCAACAACACATTATTCTTAATAATAATGATAATGCTAATACTGAGGGCATCAAGGACACTTACATGCAACCATTCGATTAGATGTCAGTTTTTTGTTTTTTGTTCCCTATGATGCTGTGCTTGCAATTGCGACGAGCGAAGTTTGGGTTTCAATTTCTGGTTCCACTGTATGCAGTAGGTCTCTGTGGTTATTTCAGTCGGCTCTGAGCAGTCACAGACTCTTCCGCTTCTCCAGTTTCGGATGTAGTAAAGAAATGGCAGTTTCGGGAGCAGGTCGACGATATCATCAAGTCTAATGCAGACTTGCGACACACCAACCATACCCCCCGACTGTCGAATTAAGGACTGGGGAAGCAAAAAGAGGTGAGCGCCTTGAACGTAGGGGAAGGCCAGTCCTTCCTCCCGCTATATCACTTTCACAGTGCTCACTGTACAATATATATGTTTACTATGACCAACATTAAGCTAACGAAAAAACGGTGTTTTTAACGCTTTCTCGTGTGACCACACCATGACAAAACACACGGTGCTTCTAGGATCATACCGCCCTGTACTCGCCAGTGAAATCGAGAATTTAACTACTAGACCACCTACTACAGACATGTATATACGAATGAATCAGTATGGGAAATTGATTGCAAGTTCAATCACTTGCGCTAACGTATCCGTTACCTTGGTAAATATGCCTAAGAAATGTCAAAAGTATTTGAGCTTGACATTTCTACACTAGCGCATTTACTATTACAATATTCTCCTAATTTCCTCTTCAACATCCTTTTCTTGCTGAAATAATGGTGGCTCGTATCAGAGAACTCGATATATTTACCAGAGAAAATAATCAATTAAAAAAAATAACTCGAAAAAACAAAAATCGTCCGCCTTGCATGACAAACGCTTTGTTCATCATTAGATCGAACGTGTCCCCTTGAAGTTACATCCTCATTTCGCTCCCCTGGTCAATTTGATAAAGCTCTTCCAAACCTCACCTGTATAATGAAGACACATCTTGCATCACAAAATGCATCACGTCTTATAGTTAAGAATATTGACTTCTATAGACTTGCTAGACGACCAGTTTAAAACCTCGAGCTGATCACATTGCCTGTTTCGGAGGAAATGTATCTCTTTTCATTTTGGGCAATTCTGCAGTCTGAAAAGCCCATCCTACGTAACTGCAATTTATTCAGACCGATCATCCCGGAAAGCAATTCCCCACCTGGCGTTACCGCGTAACTGGATTCAATGGCTCATGGCATATCGGTTCTAGTCCCAGGCGAGTCGGAATTATTAGTTTTTATTATAGGCACAACTAATCCTAAGAGTTTCGATAATGTGAACACACTCAGGCAAATCCAGGTCTCTATCTAGGGACCTCTGTTGTTGGAACATCCACTCCACAGCGATGCCGAACTCTCACTCCATCGTCCTCTACTACGGGACATGTGATTGTGAGCCCGAACAGTAAGGCCTCCTCTTGCAAGAAGACGTCGCACAAACTACCTGCCGGTGTGGTATTGGCCCTCTACACTGTACAATTCCGTAGCTCTTCGGGTTGCGGCACCACTCGTTGACAGCATGCGCAATATTGTATAGTGTAGGCAATTGAGGTCTATGACTCGTTACAGCATTGCTCGTCCACTGCGAAGAGAGGTCAAGCCAGCTATTTACCTCGAATTAATCCGTCATTACAAGCGAAACAGTCATTTACTATAATAGTCTGGTTCTAAATCACTTTTCATCCTTATTACTGACTTTGGTTATCCTACTGTCAACTAACGCTGATTTGTCATTATTAACTAACATCTTTGGTTTCAAGCGAGTAATTACGGCTAATAGATCGACCGAGAATCAGCTTAACCTCAACAAACAAGCTGCCATCTTGAAACAGTGTTCACAAGAAAAAGAGCGTTTTGTCATGTGACTACACTTGCATATAAATGATGAATGTCGGAACCAGGTTATTCTCAGGTCCACAAACCCGCGACTCTTGTCACGACTAATGGCGGTAAATGTGTCCTTCAAAGTCATACTATGTTTGTTCGTTCTTTGTTTGTTGGAACATGTCATATTTGTTCCTATTGAGCCGGAAGACATGGCGCGGCTGACAATGCCTGCCTCTCTCAATGACTTGAAAGTTGTCACATCTTAAGTCCTTCAGGTTAATATAAGATCAAAAGCCTGATAAAATGAATTGGATTCACACGGGTCGAGCGCTTGCCACAGTTGCACCGCACCCCCTCGATGTTGGTGACCTGACGTAATGATCATTCTGTTGGATGTACAACGTAGCCCTTAGCGATCATCTTCTGCTTGGCCAAATTGCAGTATTGCTTACACAAGAGTGAAGTTTGCTACCTCAGTCACGAGCGCATCGTTCTTAACTGTTAATATATTAATGTTCTGTGTGATGGATTCTAACTGAACACCTCATTACACGACGGTATACAGGTAGTATCAAGTGGTCAGGAACACTCACACTGTTCGGCCTTTTTGTTTCTCATGCATACGTGAAAATTGTTGTTTGTAGTTCTGTCATCCGCTCGATTAGTGATTCCGTAGCTCATTCACCATCCGGATAAACTGATTCCCAAGATACATTACGACGTTTGAACATGATGTATATATGATACGAACTGTCATTTCTCTTCTATCCGAGTGCAACTACTCGTCTAACTTATCGCCACTCCATAAGTCAATTTGTGCAATTCATCCAGGAGTTCATTTCCTATTCCAAATACCTTCCCTCCGCATTTCGTGCCTAAAGCTTCGGGATTCTACTCGCGCACGCTTAGCCAGTTCGTTGTACGCATCTTGCAGTAGCCATTCCCCTCCTTGCTCCGCATGTATTCCCTGTTCTTATCATCTCTATTTCCGATTTACTACTTCGATAATCCGAGCCAAGTCAAGGGGAAAATCTACACCGAATCACTTGTCAGTATGCTTCCAAACAACACAGGCAGCTTACGCTAACCATTTCAATTAGTGTCCAAGGAGTGAATTTTCGAAAACTATGATGAACATCCGTCCGACTTCATGACGATCCAAATTGTACATAAGATGATGGTTCTAATTTTTCCAATTCATTCACATGGGTGGAGTAACGAGACTGACTGTAATTTCAGGAACTGGTTTTTTTTTTTTTTTTTCAAGAGATCCAACATACAGCCGTGTTCAAACCCCGTCGAAGAGGCGCTATTGAAGACTCCTGGTAAATAGGAGCAGCGCATGCTACACATGTCCGAACACTGGGTCACTGGATTATTTTCACATACACGCTATACACTATTGCTTCGCTACCTGTGTTTCACGCACGCGTTTCTCACACGGCGATCGTCATGCTACTGAATTCCGTCCGCCCCCAGACTACGGTTCATTCCGGTAATATGAACCCCCCGGAATCGATCTGGGGGTCGTCTACTGTGTCGGCAGGTCGAAATCGCTCATTTCGTGCATTGATTTCATCGTTCGTTAGTAGTATTCGACCTCCTCCTCATCTAGGCAGTGGCAATGACCTGACCGGCAGCGGTAATGCAGTGCCACTGTAAAGTCTTGCTGATACAGTTCATTAACCCCTATACCTTTGTACACGTTCCGACAATCCTGCCAAAGAGGATTCACAACGAGCAGACCAGACCATCATGTTCACAATCCCCGGTAAGAACCCCCCCCATCCCCTTTCAAGGTTGGATACAGAACGCGTCCCGATAGGCCAACATTGTACGGGGTGCGGGGGTTTTTTTGTCCCTTATTTTTGGCGAGGATTCGTAGGTTCATGATGATTCTATTCGGCACACAGGCGCTCTTAACGTTCATTTGTCTATAGCGGCCGATCGATCTCGATACTCGGATTTGAAAGTCGTTGGGTTGAAACAGTCCTTGGGATTTCATTTTTAGTTTTGTTAGTTCACCTCTTTGCAGTACTTCCAGCACCACCTGACCACTTTTTTTTAAGGAGGCCAATGATATTTTTCAAGTTCATTCGGATAATTAGCCTGATAAGTGAAAAGGAAACATTATATAACACCACAAATAATGGGGGATTGAAAATGATGGAGATCTCAATTTTTGATAAGAATCTTAAGACAAGGAGGATTGTTTGTTGGATGAATTTTTTTGCCCTGAAATGTTATTTGAGCACTCTTTGAAGGGTCATGGTGGTCGCTTCTATTTAACTGTAATTATAAGAAAGGCGACATTATTATTAACAACTCTTTTATTCATGACGTTTGCGATACATGGGCGGAGTTTAATTCCAAAGCTCCAGATGGGAATTATGGTACCCAGATTGTTATGAATAATTCCCTTATCAAGATTGATAAAAGGTTATTTTTTTCGAGGAGCTTTTACTAAAGGAAGCGTATCATGTTAGGAGCTTCTTCACAAATAACTAGTCTGTGGGCGTTGAAAGAATATCATATAGGATTTTTTTCCGTTTACGCATTTACGCATTATCATGGAATAATCCAATCATTCCCACATAGCTGGAGGAAGGATATTATTATGAATGATATTCCAGATTTAAGTCTACAAATTTGCAAAATTTTTAGGTGCTGGGAGAACAGCCATTTAATTTATCGATCAATTATCAAGACATGAAGTGCATAGTCCTAGTCAGTGCGACAATGCGCAGGCGAGAGCTGAACGTTAATAATCTTTTTTGGGAAAAATTTTCGGGTTGCCCTATGTAGCAGTTAGAGACGCTGAAGTACAGTATTTTCAGTTCGCACCTCCTGGAATACTTTATGTAGCTAAATTCATATTTACATAAATTGAAAATTAGAGAGTCTACAGAATATAATTTTTGCTCTCTGGCCGAAGAAACTATTGATCATGTATTTTTCTCTTGCCCAGTGGTAACGGCATTGTGGCATTCTGTTTGGGATTCAATTCTGAAGAATGATGAGATTACGATAGATCGATATTCTATTCATTTTTGTAAACTCACGACGATTTCTAAAGCCTCCAGTTATTCCTTTATTTTTTGCTGGCTAAGTATAATTACATTCCTTAGTTCAAGTAAATAATGTTCTCCTCGTGCAGAAATAGTTCTGAGTTCGGAACTTTGTTTCTTGTTTCTGCAAGTGGAAGAGAGTATTCTAAAGAAGAAGGGAATGTTACTAGGCCAATTTCTTTCAATAATATATATTTTACAATATATGTTATACATGTTTAACATAGAAAGTGTATATTCAATGTGGTCATATGTTACTTGATAGTGATATTTGAATAAACGAAATGGAAAAAAGTCCTTGAGATTTGAATCACACCTTCCTCCTTCAGTGTATAAAGTGTGGGAGCCTAACGTTACGAGCCCTGTGATTTAGTAGTCACATCACACGTGAGTAACAACTAGTCACTCGTCTAACTCTCGAAGTATTGAAACATGTACGTAAGAAAATAAACTAAATATGAATGTTCGCCTACCTTTTGGAGAACTCTCATGATATCATTTTCAAATTACCAAAACTGGGGAAAATATTATCCACTAAATTTGATTGAAAATAGACACACAGAATGCATCTAAGTACATTTCAACTCGAAAAAATGTCCAGGCTGCTAAGGAAGAGGGGGAACCCCTGTCCTTGAACAACACGCCCCTCTCAGACCCTACCCCCCCCTCCCCCACCCATATCCTAGAAACTACGCTCCATATCTGACACCATCCCAAGATCTGTCGGCAAAAATAGCAGTCCCATTGCCGCGTCAAACAGCACATCCTCCAAGTAACACCCTTTCCGTGACACGAAGAACAACTGAAGATGCAATTGTTCAATGTAGGCGCAATATATCGGCATAAATCGCCACCCGTAACTATCAACCGTGCTGAATGCTGTATAATGGTATATTGTGACCTAAATCCAGCATGAATTTCAAATTATTATTGTTGTAGTTTGAATGTCATTGCGTACTAATGGAGGTGAATAGATTAGTCGTATTTCTCACCTCATCATCTGACGAAGCAGCATGTCACTGGTCTGAGTAGTATCGGATTTCAAAAATCCAGTTTTCTTCTCCAACTCAGTTGACATTACTATTTGGAAGAATGCAGCCTAATCAATATAACATACCAGGGTTGCAGTAGAGGTATATAGAGAGTTGTATTTCTATTCATGAGAGCCCCGTGAGTGTGGGTTATGATCAGATCTACGGCATTTCATGACTGTCCTCAGAAGCAACTGAATGGAAAAAGAACAATCGTCCTATACTTGGAAAACGCTCTGCAGTGTCGTGTTATTGAACATTCATCTACCCACTCCCACATGAGTGAAATAAAAAAGAACGAACAGTCAGGGACGCAAACTACGGACAGCGCCAAGCTAACGTCCAGGCCTCCCCCCTTGATCCTGTCACTCGCCTAGTCTACATCTGTTACTAGCCCAAACGACAGGACTAGTACTGCCTGGACAGAGCTTTACAATAGGTAACAAAATAGTCGAGTTTACTTGTGCGGAATTGTGACAATGACATAGACAGGATACCGTGATAATTGCAGTATCAGTAGGAAAGCGTACATCACATGTGCATGATTCGTTTCAAACCACCATGATTGCAATTAATCAGCAGGTTAGCGTTAGTAGTTAGAACATTGCTATATATTTTTGATACTGTGTTTTGCGTTGTTGCTCTGTATGAATTATTAATAGCAGGCTTCGCTGGATTCGTATGGTTATGCTGCCTTGGTGGTCTTATATTTTGCATTTTCCGGAAATCGTTAAAGCAAATCCATTTCAAGCGTATTCCTTTTTCCTTTCAAAAACAAATACGGTGATATGAGCAGTGGGGGCTCTACTGCGGAAATCAGTTAAACCAATGTATATCAGGTATAAATTTAAAAAAATGCGAATGCTGCGATTTCTGAGCCACGTCCATTTGCAGTTCATGGGATAGTCGAAATTCCGGAAATGTATAAATGAGATTCACACAGAGATGAAAGCGACCTAAAGCGGAAGAAGGTGAAAGAGAGAATAAGCGAGACAGAGAGAGAGAGAGAGGGGGGGGGGGGGGGGGGGGGGGAGAGCGGGGAGGGCGGCAGAAAGGAGTCGGCTTGTTTTGTATTTGCCAATGAACGCTAGCTAGCCAAATTGTCCCGTCTGACCACAAGGTTGCAAATTTCACAATGGATCGCCTTTAGTCCAACTGTTCCACTTATGTAAGTTCTGCTGCATGAATTGTTTACCTGCTGACTCCTATTAGGACCCGACATAGGCACAAACTCTACATAAGTCTCTGGGGATACTCTCTCATTCTCATTCGCCATATCCTTTACTGTTATCCCAACTATTCTATTCAAAACACAACCCACGATTGGCTTTAATTATTTCTCATGAAATAACCTCGATACCTCTGGAGTGACTAGGAGTGAATACCAATGTAATTCATATCAAAGTGGTTTTGAGCCTTCTACAATTTGACAACTCTCCCTTGGGACACGCTGTCAAATAGTAGCACAATGATCCCAGACCATTGCCGGAGCGCTCGTCCGGTACGTGCACACAGACAATGAGATTTGATAATGGATGCATCTGATTTTACCAAAATGTAAATTAGCGAATTAGGTGAACAGGTGAATTATCACAATCAGAAAGACCTCCGACGTTATCGAAGACAGTGATACTTATTTATTTCTTGATCTGTAGCAGCACGTAACGATTTATCTAATACCGATAATATTTGAATATCCTCAGTCACCTTACGCTGTTACCAATCTCTCATTATACAATATATTTTCATCAGCAAGAGTGCTTATCAGCCATCACTCCAGCTCACCTGGATAGAATAAGTACTTGTTATGTGGGTTTCCGATGATGAGTGCCTAATCTGTATCGGTCTGCGTCAGAGGTCGGATTGTATCTGAGTGTAAAACGTACTGTGACCATCTCCAGCTTGGCAACGCGATTAAATCAACCCTACGGGATGAATATAGCTCATACGTAGACATGTGGGGAAGTTGGAGTGAAGCTAGTTGCCATTATGACACAGCTTCAGTGAATACGTTATAGGGAATAACTGGCTGATTGGAGTGAACGAACTCGGTCTATATGAAAAGCGCCCTCACATTGCCGTAGGTGAATGTCCTTATGAGTGTGTAATGTTTAAAATGTAAACAATATGTGTTTAGTATTAGAGTACATTTATCCACTTACATTGAAATTAACGTGTGTAGGCTGCATTATAGATCCTAACGGCAGATGGATGTAGCAAAGTGACCTTGTAAACAATTATTAACAAGTAAAGCAGATTTATTCTCATCAGATCTAATGATTCACTCATTCGTTCACGCAAATAAAGTCACAAAATGTGGGCCTTGTAGTAATCGTATTATAAAAGAGTTGTTGTCAAGAATAAAACTGTTTTGCCTGTATTTTCGTATACGCCAGGGTGAAATACGACGTCTCGACAGTCTCTCACTCTTAAATTTGTTCTTTAAATGGAACTGACAACTGTACCAGCTCGAACCATGGAGGATCAGCTCTTTTGCTACTCCGCAATATCAAAATATCCTAGCACGATTCCAAATATATACCTTGTTGGATTGGCCGAAAGCATCAAAGACTCTGCGCCGGTTTAATATTAATGCCGTTAGCTAGAAAGCCTCAGCGATAAATAATGGGGTTTTATGTGATTGATCGAATGTAGTTGAGTCACAATATAGATAGACTCTCACGTTTGCAATTCATCGTCTAGAGTTAATAACTAGTGACAGAGTGGTGTCAGAAAAACACAATCTTCTACATACGGTTTTTCGTCTGCATGGATCATATCTATATGTCTCATGATGAGTGCAAGCCATACCTATTGTTTTGTAGTGAGGTCAGAGATCATCGGAGGTCAACAGTGGGCAGTTACACCAGGGGTAGGGTAATAGGTACTAGCACTAGGGGTGAGAAGGATAGCGTATGGTTGTGTGTGAGGGGGAGGGGTTATCGAGGTAGAGACTAACAATCTCAAAGTGGCTCGCAGGAGGTTCTAAGAATCCGATCAAGAGAGCTGATCTGTAGGCTAAAGTCGACAAGGTCGAAAATTGCGACTTGCGGTACCCTTCCTAGGTGAAACGGTCCTAGTCACGACAGGACTGATTGGTTGGTCTGAACACTTGGTTAAAGATGGAGTGCGACGAGAAGGGTGGTTCCGAGAGAGGAGGGATCTTCGGGCTAAAGTCAGGCTTTCCATCAATGGTGTTGGTGCTTCCGTGTATAGCAAGCGTTTATTAACTTTTGGTTTTAGGGCTGTTGTTTAAACTAGATGCGGAGGGAGAGGCTCCCTGGTTTCTAACTGACAGGTTCATCATAGTCGTCATCATGCGGTGGGCTAGGTTTTAGCAATTCACGCGAAAGTCATATTACGAGGGCAATGAGTTAACGTTAACGTTCCGATTATTAGGAATAAATCCACGCGCTCCGTCTCCGGTCCAGGAGCGCAACCCCGACTTAGTTGGAATTACGGAGTCCTAGCTGAATGGGGACATTTTCAATGACGTGTCTTCTTTTCGATCATGGCAATCGTGATTCTGATGTTACCCAAGACTACCCATGTTTTTTTTATTCTCAACAGTGATTTCTCTTCGGTTTTCACTCAAGGAAATCTCGATACTTTTATCATTGAAGAATGTGGTTCGTACGCCTGACATGGTGAAGATGAAACTGCAAAAATGTTAGGACTGTAAAGCTCCTGATCCGGTCATTAGCTTTTATCGAGAAGAAGATGTCGTTTCCTTTCCTGAGATTAGAGCAAGGCAAATATTTCGCCTATTTTCATTTACAGTTTAGTGTCACACCAATGTGGTTTGCAAATGGAATCAATTAGGGTTCATTTCGTGACGTATTCCAATAATTAAGAACATGGTCCAGAATAGAATATTCGTGTTTGACTAATCCACTGTAATTTATGGATGATGTTGTTGGACATGTTGATATGATTTTCCTGAACTCTCAGAAAGCGATTAACAAGGTGCTCATGCATGTCTCCTTCCCAAATTGGAGAGTTTAGATATCCCTTAAATGACTGAAGGATTTCAGAATAAGCGTCCAATTGGGCGCGAAAAGTTGTCATTATGGGCGTTTTCTATCTGGTAGAAGGTCACTAGAGGTGATCACCGAGGGTCGATTCTCGGTCCCCTACCTTGGTCTCTTTTCGGCTTATATTAAAGCCGAATAGTCATGTAAATATGAGTGGATTTTCAGTACTTTATATGTATTACACCATGCCAGCCGGGACTCCACAGCGAATTTCAGGCTGATTTCTGGTGTTACGATAATGCACAACAGCTATGCCAAAATTTTGCCTTGTGAACATCACAGGGGGAATCGCGATTCCTCATAACTCAAGGGCAATGTAAAACAAGAACTTCTTTTCTTCTGAAAATCGTGAACCACACAATGATATTCAGATGGGATCTGAATAAAAACCTAAAAAATCATTCAAACAATATAAAGAATTATCCTTTATCTCCTACCTAAGGGTCCATGCGGCCTTTGCATCGCCCCCCTCTCAACCATATGTCATGAATTCCACAATATCTCAGGAGTAAATTGAAATATCTCAATAGTGGCAACCTGCAGTACCTTCTAATTTGGGTATGTTCGTTTGTGATCTGTCTGTCCTCACTCATTACATTGTCGATTGTCGCGTTACTTCGAGATTTTGTTTTGCAATCTAGGGTTGAACAATTTGCAGACGACACTAAGTTGTATCGGGAAATAACTTCGAATGATGAATTGGTGATGTTGCAATTGCTCGAAGGGATTCATACTGAATCCTCAAATTGTATCCCAATTAGCAATGTTTTAAAACGCCAATAAATGCAGAGTAATGCAAGTCAACGCGTCCTTCAGTTTAAATGCTCAGGAAATCAAAGATTGGTTTGATCCGAAAATAAGATATTGGTGTGTATTCGAATTCTATACATTAACCTTTCAGCATGTGTGCGTGGAAGCTGCTAGGTAAAGTAATTGGATTCCCGGCTTGAATTAAGGGATTTCGGTTTCCTTGACAAGGACATTGTTGTCAGACTGTTTAGGCAGTTGCTTATTAAGAATATCCAAAGGAGGGTTGCGAGAATAAGTCAATGTCTTGCGAGATTTGCCGTATGAGGAAAAAATTTAGGCTTCTTGGTTTGATTCAAGGAGCTCTAGGCGAAGGTTTCTGCGCCTAATTTACCACTAATAGGGGCCGTTTGGTCCTAAGAGTGTTAATGCCACCGAAAACAGTCTTGACTTCTTTTCACAGGAATTGTGAGATCTTTTTCTGTTCGTCTGTTTTCCTACATTGATGTTGCAGTTAGGGGGTAGCGAATGAGGACCTAGTTCCTTACTAATCATTTCCTACTAAACTAAAACAGGTATACACGTAAACACGGTATTCAGATTCTTATAGAGTTGCTCCAACTGTCAATTTAACCCTAATAATTGTTTTGTATGGACAAGGTTCACTCTCGTCAGGCGATTATACAGTCAATTTCTTCGTTATAGTGTAAGGGGCCATGTGATAATATGTTTTCCAATCAAACCAAAGAGTGAGGGAAGTGCATTTCATCAGACCTCTTTACGAAAGAGCCAACAGAAACTCGGACGCTCAAGCACTCATATGTTGGATTCGGTCATTCCTCTCATTATACGGTCCCGTCATTACTGAACAATGCACTTTGTATAGTGGATTAAATGACATAGTTTTACCGTTCGAAACGGGGAATGTTGGAGATTTTTGTTCGTGACGGTATTTTGGCCGTGACAAAACCCAGCGTCTCCCTTCGCTTCAAGATAGAAATGTCTCGGGAGATTTGCCCTGTACGACCAATTGTACTTTGGCGAAGGAAAGAAATCAATTTAGTATACGATGGTGCTTACTGCTGAATACGATCGAATGGGGCCTTCAACCCCGCCTGCTGTCCCAAATGCTAATGGTCGATATAATAGAAAAGAGAGTCGACGGTTCAACATTATTGTAGCGGAAATATTCCGATCAGCGCTTCTATACTGGTTCCACATCCTAACCTTAAAACATGGAGTACCTATTACAAAGGAGGAAACAAGAAATTTTTCTGAAGCCACAGCCATTATCATAGTAATAAAGGGTTAAGCACATGATTTAACAATATCAATGGCATGCAGTTCAACGGATAAGTTGGGAGAGATTATTAGCAGCTGTAACATTATAAATGTTAAGAAAACAGTATTCGGCATTCAAAAAAGAGAAGAACAGAAGAATAATAGTGTTATGATATTTACTGCCACTAACAACATGTATGAGTCACGAGCATGAATGCTCTCGTGGCAATAGGAGACATACCGATCTTCCAAGCACAATCTTCAATGACTGTCACAGCAAGTCGGAATATTCGATATTTGCACATCACGTTTCTTTGATACGACCTTTACTTTCTCAGCACATTCCCCTAGCCAAAGGAGTTCATCTGGAAATTTATTATATAAGCATTTGCAACTCGAATCGGCTCGGACAATGACCTTCTGGTTTCATCGCTGAAAGAGTCTTAATGAAACGAGTTTATAATATAAACACTACAGATTTGTATGAAAGTCATCGACAAGGAGAGATCGACATGAAATTTATGGGAATAAATGTGATAACGTCATTGCTTATTTTTGTAAGCCAAATGGCGACTGCAGACTGAGGAATGTCAATGGTACATGTGGCTGAATCCCAGTATTTGCTCTAAACTAATTTCTGTGTCGGGACAATCACCTTCAGGAAATCATGATCATTGCCGCCCCGTACCGGCAATTCAGTCTATAGAGTCCAAAATGAAATTATTCAAAGAATTAATTCCTCCGTGCAATACAAAACGCTTCCTGGTACAGATGCAATAGATGGAATGCGTCTTAAATGTGCATCTGTACCAGTGAAGTTCTCATCCACTCTAAAGCTGTAAGAACAATACACTACACTAGCTAAACACAGTGTACTCTACCATCCTTCCACGTGTAGCTTGCATTCATATATATGATAGTCACCAAAAAGGTGTAAAACAAAGAAGTGAGAAGGAGTTCCTTTTCTCCTTTCATTTCTGGAGTCTGATTCCACTGATATCCCTTCCAGACAGAGGAATTTCAACCCTGGTAATCAATCTGTGTTCGATAGATCGTAGGTAAAATACTGGGTAAATATTACCCTCTAATCGTCCTGGAAAAACTACCGGTCTCACCCGGGTATTTTTTTTCGTCTGAAAGGGCATTAGGAATTAAGTGGCAGTTGTAGAGGGCCACATCAATGGGATCACCAGTAGATCAATGTAGTTCAGGGAACATCCAGGAACTGGGATTATGTACTAACTGTATTAGAAATGAGCATACACTGATAAGTCGTAGTATCTATGGTTCACGGTAATATGTTGCCTTCACATTTCCTAGAATGTACGAAATTGGGCCGACAGAATCAAACGGATAGCCTACACAATTTAAGAAATTCTCAGGATTAATAGTCGTGTAGGCGCCCTCCTCCTCCACGCGTCAAACGAAAGCATGTGCTTTTACTATGTAGATAGGCTATTCCTACCCAAAATAAAACGCATTTTATTAAAAAAAATCAAAATGTAGTAAACAGGCTCCGAATTGGGAATTCGATGTAGTGCATATATGACTATTATTATTGTTTCATTCTTTCAGATCCTTTCTATATTCTATATATTATATATATATATATATATATAATATATATATATATATATATCTATATATATATATATAATATATATATATATAATATATATATATATATAATATATATATATAATATATATATATATAATATATATATATATATATATATTATATATATAGTTGATGTAGATCCTACCAACCTGCAATGGGCCGGGTAAGCAAGGTAATCCTGGATGGATCAACACGAAACAACTGAGAGCCAAAACTGGCGTCAACCAGTGGCGTAATACTGCTTCCGTGCTGGATTGGTTCGCGAGCTCCATGAAAAGAGCCGTCTTGCTAACGTTCCTGGTCTTTGACATTGTGGACTTTATCTGCTTTACAGGGACGAGACTAGCGGTGATGCGTCATAATTGGGGCAGGGCCCCGACCGTACACGAAGACCTCAACAAGGTTCATTGACTTCCAAAAATTATAATTTCCTTCCTTCAGTCAGTTATAACAGATTTATCGTACTTTCCCGTATCGCTTAATTAAACCGGGATTGAACGTTATGCAGTGACAGTGACAGAATTCCTTCGAATGCGGCTATTTGCGCCGTCGGATTGAACTCTCCCCCCTTCGTACCCGACTAAGGTCGATGTTCATCCTGCTGTAACCTGAGTAAGAGTGGGTTTTTAAGGAGTCTAACTTATTAAACAACACACTCGAACCACCAAAACATTGAAAAAGTCTCTCCCTCGATTTCGGGAGAATCTTGACGATAACTAACCTATGCATATAAACCCACGTGAATTCACATGTCCGCACATATATCTTGAAAAATATCAGACACCTGTGTAGCTTGGCTTCGTGCCAACTGGGTAAACTCATTTCGGTCTGAAAGGACGCGTTGAAGTGTCACCCGATATACCCGGGCTTATTCAATTTCAGAGGGGCAACACTTGAAGGACGGCTGCCTTCAAATCCTTGGCCCTCCACACGCCTGTTTTGGGCTTCCTTTGCTGTCACTCCGAGGCTGTCCGTATCACACTGACATTGTCTTTCCATGTCTTCCTTGGTCCTCCTCATCGCCGTCTCCTGGTCCTCCACTTCTTCATGTATCTCTTCCTTAACAGGGGCTCCATCCTCCATCCTTAACACATTCCATACCACTTATTTCCTTGCTCTTCTCAATGATGTTTCCGCCCCAAGCTCTCTCATGATGTTTAGACTTCTCTGTCCCTTCTACACATCCTTCATTGAAACAACATTATCCTTCTTCATTTTCGTTGCTTTGGGATTTTTTTTCTCCGTCTTCACCGCGGTCATGTATTTGCTCATCCACTAGTATCGGGCCCGTACGACTGTGTTTACACTTTCTATGCATATCACTGCAACTTCTGCAACTCTCTCTGTTTGCCTTCACTTCCAGATCTTCACAGCTTCCAGAACTACAGCATTCATTGTATCAACACGTCCTCATCTGGTATCACCTCACACTTTCAGATGAGCTTAAAGTCAGCACTGCTCGTCATGATAAAGTCAATCTGAGGTTTATGCTCTTCTTTTTCATATGTTGTAAGGTTTCCCTCTGACTTCTTATAGAATTGATTTACCTAAGCAAGTTAATGCTTTCCACGCATCCAGAATCCACTCCCCCTCTCCGTTTCTCCGATCGTATCTAATTGCCATGTACTTTTTTAAATCTATCTACGGATTCCCCAACGTGTCCATTAATGTCTGCTCCAAGCAGTTCCGTTTCATTCGCCACCACATCGAGCATCAGTTCTTCCAAACTTTTTCTGAAGGCCTCTTCTGATTAATCAATCTGTCGGAGGCTCATACGACCGCGATTACTTGTTCATTGTTCCTCGGACCTGATCGGAATCCTACGTCAATTCTCTTCTTTCTCTCTCCGCTGTCATAGATCTTGGATCCCTCTCTCTAGCACTCTTACCAGCCTGTCACACATCATATCAATATTTCTTCTTCAACAAAACTCTTACTTTTTTCCAGCCATGGACCCAGCATTCAGCTTCTGATCTTCATTTCCTCTTGGTTCTTTAGCCCCGCCGTGACTACCCTGGGAACCCCTTCTCCATTCATGCGTACAGGTGTAGGTTACGGAGGGGCCCATTAACTCACTTATCTCATGGGGACAGACATATGCATCATCGTATTTTAGCATAGGCTTACTAGCCGGATGCCTTGCCTAGCGACAGCAGAGTTATCGTTCGGGTGGGGTATCTAGTCTCAATCACCGATACCTCCTCTTAGGACCCGAATATAAACCCGTGCCCCCCTCCCCCACCCGCCAAGCCTCGTTCGGTTTTATGAAGCCGACCGGACCGCCAATCAAGGAGCATGGGTATAATATTGGCTAGAATGGGTGTAACATACTGGAAAGTCGGGAATGAATAACCCCACAGTTAATGTCATAACCAGCCTAGGGTAATCGTATTTATACCCAACAATTAACAGATTACCATTTGCCTATTGAGTTCAACAACAGAAAAACTGTACATGCCTGAGCGCTGTAGGATCAACAGTAAGGCAAAACATTACATTGCTTATTTATGACCCAGAACATGGAAATTCAAGTCATGTAGAATTTTCAGGCGGCCGAAGCGTTAAGTCTTACTGATGCATCGGCTACTTAGGGACAGTTGGGGAGAAATAGTTAAGAAGGCATTTGTGTCAAAATCACAAAAGGAGAGAAAGAATTAATTCCTTTTTACACTAATGCACCTCTCCAGGTGGAACTATTTGCAATCAGAATTCAGAATATGTAAATTAAAATAATGAGACATTTGAGATTCGCAGTTCAAGACACGCCCTATAGCCTGATTGAACACTCGTAAGCCATTCGCTGAAAAAAATTCAGCTGTATACAGGATCGCTCCTCTATACAGAGCTCGGCGGAAATCACTGCGGATCTGCACCAAGTGGTTATACACGGGAATATCGTTGCATGACATACCAGTACAATACTGAAAGTGATCTCATTTCCAAGTAGGAATTGCACATATCTTGTGGTGTTTGTCACTTGAGGATACTTTTTTGCCGAAAGAAACGGAAGTATGGAATACTCCCTACTTATGTCTACTGACGAACCTGTTACTAACAATACCTTCCTGGGAGTAAGTATCGAAGCCATAACTGAGTACACTGAACATCAGGGTCTG
This sequence comes from Sclerodactyla briareus, assembly GCA_026419785.1. Taxonomy (NCBI): domain Eukaryota; kingdom Metazoa; phylum Echinodermata; class Holothuroidea; order Dendrochirotida; family Sclerodactylidae; genus Sclerodactyla; species Sclerodactyla briareus. Next base: position 252,660 of record JAODTK010000112.1, on the reverse strand, counting down.
TAGATTACACTGTTTTGCAACAACACAATTTGGAATTATTGTGCTTTGGTTGTAAATCTGGGATGACTGATACGGTTTTTTGCTAACAGGAAAATTCCCTCTTCTCATGTCTATCTCATGATTTCAGTTGCCAATGGATACCTCGTACAGGGACAGGATGTAAAATAACCACCGGAAACACAAATAGAACGTGACAAAGTTGAATATTGCTACAGTCGAATTAAATATACTCGGACATGCTTGCTAAATAATGCAAACGGAAATGTGCATCTCCTTTGCAACACCGATACTGCAGAAAGTCAGACATGTCGACGAACTGATGAGTATGGCGCGCCAACCACTCAGCCAGTTTTTTCCGGCACGTTGGCACCAATACCGGCTGAGGTTTTATCTTGTCACTTTATCTCGAGGAAGTGCGCCCAAGGGATATACCCTGACGATTAATTTTACTTGGTCGGCCCAAATATATGTGTTAACGTTTGTGGTAAATCGAGTACCAAAACTAGAAAGGGGCGGCTTCAATCCCCTCCATTTATTCGAAAGTCTTTGCTGTCAGGTATCTGAAGAAAGGAGACCGTGTATAGTTATGAGCGCTGAGGCGTCCAATCCTCTGTTTAGGCAAACTCTTTTTTCTTTATCACATCAATAGTTTGTGGAGGTAATGCACACTTACTTCACTAGTTCATTTCATTTTGAATAATAAAAGATATGGAGTAGTGATGTGTGAAATCGTAACTTTTGTTGTACACGTTGCTGAAATACCGAACCTTCACTGTTAGAAAACTCGTAAAAAAAAAAAAAAACACGTACCACCACAGAATTACAAGAGAATTTTACTGACAATGACAAGATCGTAGAATATCGAAGTACCTGCGAGTTGAATAATCAAATATTAACATAAATGTATATATAGAGACTGTGCCTTCCTTCATTACGAAGAATGGTGCCACTGTTATGAGAATGCCCAGCCTATAAGATAGTTCAAGTGCAAATCGTTGTCCGAAATGAATCTGGTTTCTGGGACTTCTTGACGAATCGACCCAATATCAGGCGCGTTGCGTTGTTATACATCATTTATTCTACTTGTCGAATAGAGAATATTCTATACTGCGCCTTTTGAAACTATGTTATTCATACCTGTCAATCTTAATTTAATCGTCATTTAATTGGGTACAGATACCACCTGGGCGTTTGTCACCGGCCTGGGTAATATTTCACCCTTTTAAGTGAATGTTTACCGAGCTGGTTAAAACAAATAGACAGGTTGGTTGGACCAACATGTTAAAGTGTGTTGGATCCTGTGATATCAAACAAATACCACAGCACAACATCAGCTAATACTGCGCATAACAAATGGTGAATCACCTGCGGAAGGATCTTCAGGGGAAGGGACAGTTGGCCTACGGGTAACTGCACAATCTACGTGTATCATGTCTTACGTCATTTCCGTATACAGAATTATGCCAGGCAGGAATGCCTGGTGTGAAATCGAATCCGAAATGGAGCGTAGCTTCCAATTGCCCAAGATTATCCTTTTTATTATCGTTATTATATATCCGATGTAAACGTTACTTCAAGTCGAAGCTCTGCTTTGGCTATTTTTATTAACATTGTTGACCAGGCTTGTCAATGTCTTGCCGGTAATATGATGCGAGTACCGGAAAGGTACAACCAATATTTAACAAGCCGTTTTAACAACATATGATGCTTGTTGTACGAGATTTTTTTTTGGGGGGGGAGGGGGGAATCAGGCAGGCTAATTTATCCCGACAAGAACGGCACTCAAACTGTCAAGTCGACAGTTCCAACGCCACGACATTGTTAATCCTGAAGAAATCCATATTACATAGCGTATTATAATCCATGGAGTTATGTCGAAATGGCAAACGCTCACACCATCCAAGATTAGTAGGGCCTAGTGCTAATCTAGATCGTGCGGGAACAATATATAAAAAAAACGTCAGAATTAATCAGCGCGTGTAGGTGTATACACCTATAACTATAGCTAGCGTGGGCTGAAGTACCTTAAAAAAAACCGTACAGATGGAAGTTATGAGGTTCCTTAGTGCAGTGAGAATTTATTGGAATATTAATTTATTTCGCGTTTGAACATCATTTTTCCATGCACGATAATCTTCGTGAGTTGATTTGAATTCTACGGGTTGAGGAAACCAATTAGATTTCATCAATGAACCCTATCCGTATTGATCGCGGAGGAGCACCGGCGCTAACTTGCTCTCTTTTCTCGACTAGTGCGCAGATTATATCGAGGCAGGGGGGTTACCATTCCCAACCTGTTCCCGGGATCAACATTTACGTCCCCATCCGGGTCAGTGACTCCAAGACCCGGCCACTTTCTCGTCACACTTGGAAAAAAAACGTCCGGTTCTGCTGAGTTTCAAACCCGGAATATTAGCTTTGCATATGATACCACTCTACCGTTCTTCCGCCTGTACTTATTTTTAAAATGGAGAGTACATAACCCCTACAACCCCCAAGCGATATGTCGTACATTACAAAGATTCACAACAGCCCCACCTCATCCCTTCCTACTGACAATTCATACAGTGTTACATGATGTTTTTTTTTTTACGAATAACGGACCAGCCAACAGGTTTTGCTCATGACTACCAGTGATAACCCCCTTCCTTTTATGTTTGCACCAGTACCAGACGACAAGAAGACGAAAGACGACGACAAGAAGACGAAAACTGTTTTTTCTTATATTATCCTCGAACATTAATGCAGATTCTACAACCACCAGCTACAATTCATTATAATACTGGGATTCACTGATTGGATGGTGGCGCGAGAACATGTCATCTTTTGTTTCTGCAATACGAACATACATCTCAACACCTAAATGTCACACTGCTCCCAGCATGCTAATCTATTAGGGAGAGGTAGTGGGACGCGCCGTACGCACGTGTGGCAGATATAGTCTCGCAATATATCGATATTAATTCGCATTCATATCGTCTTTCGATATAATGAAAGAGTGATATTTACCGTGGCGATAAACCGTATCGATATCAAGTCGCATTGATACAATATTTTGCCGTATTGATACGATATTTAATCGTGTTTTTTATTCAGACGACAAACCTCCCTGTCACCAATTGACGGTGTATGGGCATTTTGCTTACAAGAGTCGTTTTAACTCAAAGTCGAATGAAACTTCGTGATGAAACTTCTACTGTAATAGTTTACCTGACACATATAGTGGATGTTCAGGATAATTTAGAGGATTAGAGGTCTCCGGCTAGAGCCCTTGTTTTGGGGAGTTGTAGATAGGGATAAAGCGCATTTGTGTCCTCTGTCGTCGTGTTATGAAACTCTGAATTCAACAAAATTACGGACTCCGTTCCACCTCGTCCGTTGTGCTAACTTGGAGTGTGGAATAGCATTACCGATAAGTCTCACTATGTGCCCTTCTTAATCAACGCAACAAGTGGTTAAATCAGACAGTACCATGCGTTATGTAGAAAAACAAATACGAGTGTACTATCCCTATCAACCGACTTTCCGACAGCGAAAGTTTTAGTTTATTTGTGTGATACAATATTGGTTAACGATGGATTAACTATGATGAACATGTTACTGTTATCAGTACGGGAGATTCTCCTATCCGGTTATTACGGATTTGTTAGGTGTGGGCGAGTTCTCCTAACAATGTACGTTTGCCTATAGGAGAATACATAAAGGTTAAACCGTTTACAACCCTCTGAAAAGTCGTCTGCAAGAAGTTTTCAAATTAGAACATACCGTCGTGATAAAAAAGGCTACAAGAAGTTGGTCAAATTACTTAAAGCGTGGTTCAGGAGAATAACGAAAACCAGTATTATTGTAATTAGTCGTAGAGCGGCTTCACATGAGGGAATTAGCAAACCATGCCAGTATGTGGGGCACAAGCCTTCTCCCGCGCAGGTATACAATATTAACTCCATGCCGCTAAGAGACGTCTATTAGCGAGCAGATTGGACATCAACAGTCTGTGGTGCGTGTAATCAACACAATGCGATGTGGAAGCATGATTGGTTGGGTGTGATGGACCGTAAAACCCATCGAAGATTTATATATGATTGTTGTCAGCAAACAAATGAAGGGGGTGCTATAAAATAGATATTGTGGAATATTCGAGAAGTAGGCTGACATGTAAACCTCTGGTTATAGTTCATCCTAATTAATACACACTTATTCCACCCAAATGCTGTGAGAGGTATCCAGGTGACCTGCATGGTGGGTCGGTTCATCTTTAGGGCATACAGTAGCTAGATATGTATTTATCCTAAACGATTGGCAATCATTCTATCAGCGTGGTGTATTCACCTAATTTACATTCAAAAGATTCCCTATCGGAGAATCGGTGTTTGTTGGGCGAGTCCACGGACTGTACGTTGATACATGACCTAAAATTTTTTTTTTTTTTTTTTTTTTTTTTTTATGATTCTTAATATGACTGGTGAAAGGAGATTCCCTATTATAGCGTGATTCAAGAACTTGGAAAAAATAACCGCACCAGCGTAGACGTGTAGATTACTCTGCGCATTAGAGAGTATAGATTCGATAAGCTTTTCCCAGTTATCTAAATATCGCATAATCACCTAACACCCCGCACAAACAACTAGGTTGCAATGATTGGGAAGAAAAGTCAAACAGCGAGGGATCAACGGCGGAAACAATCGATCTTATGCCAATTCTCACAGAGAAATAACCCGAATTGTTGATAAACGGATCGTGGATAGAGGAGATCGGGTAATTCGTTAAACTATTATTTCCACATTCAATGAAATTAATGAGTAACGTCGTTTGTTATGAGGAACAAATGAAGAGGTCATAAAATGAGGTACAATGTCCATATTCGTTACAAACTCACTTAGCTAAGTGTAGGCTGTCGGATTTTCTGCAATCATAGCGCCAAAATCCTATCGATATATTTTTTTTGTAATATCACTGTCGAAAGTAGAACACGAATCGTAAGACGTGTGAAAGCTCACAATGAAACGAGAAGGAAGAATTAATGTCTGCAGCGAATATATGTATGAAGCAATAAACGAACCATAGCGTCATCAAGTCTAACAGTTGCCATCCGTCGTTATAATTAACTGTACATGTTCGCTGAACTGGCAAACCCGATGTCAATTGGTCTAGCCTTGGATTAGCCTCCACCCATCGTATCAGTTCAGGCAATGACCTTCTGTTTGATCAGGGACATCTAATCATATCAGTACCTGGTGTTGATTTATAATATAAACATCCCCGCCTCCTGATAAAAAGTCGAGGGAAATGAAAGTGAAATATTTGTTTTTTTATTGACGTCATTAGTTCCTGGGAATGGATGAAGAGATATATGAAGGATGCATCGACTGACGTCTCTAAATCGGAGCACGTTTCCGTCCAATATTCAACATACACTATTCCAGGAAGTAATGTATTTTCCTCTTCTGACTTTTGTCTCGGACTCGAGGTCGCTTGGTCAATTCATGCTGTTATTGACTTTATCAATCAATCTTTGGAGCGGGTTGAGGTCAACTTGTAACCCGGATCCCGCTTGTACCCTTGAGTAAGGTACTTTGCCCATCTTAATTCTTCCGTCAACCCAGATGTACACATGTGGACTGTGAGGTACCATATCACAACTGGCTGCTGTGATAGCCTGCCAGGAATATACCCTGCGTGACTGGTTCCTAAGATCGTGGTAATGTCTGGAAACGCTTTGATGTACTTTTGGTGGTAACGCGCTCATATGGGAATTGACATCATTATATCTCGAATGACCTGGGTGACTTGAGTCGAAGGGCAGAGGCCATAGAAGAGGAGAGGGCTATCGGCCTGTCCGTCCGTTTGCTATTCCCTGTCTCAGCGAAAAGGACCTAGCAGTTATGTTGACGTGCGTGTGTATCTGCATGAAGTTCTGTTGTTGATATAGGCTAAGAGAGGCTCACACGGAAAATCTAAAATGCGATGGACGGTGGACTGCTTATCGGTGAATCCCGACTGATCAGGACCTGAGCGCGCAAGCAGCTGCGACATCCTGTTCAGGACGATCAAAAATCAGAGTTTTGGGGACAGGCATGAAAGAATGTAACCCCTCTGTTATCCCAAGAAGCACCCTTCCCCTCCCAAACGGACAAATGACTCCCATATTCCACTTCGTTGAAGACGAACGCCAGACTTCCAAATTGAGCATAGCGACCAGCACAACTTCAGAACGTCGTGACCAGCAGCCCGCGCACCTCTGGATGTATTCCAAGGACCACATAGCGTTCCCATCTCTCACTGCTCCATTCTCCAGAATTCCGCGAAAACTACATTCACAGCCCATGTAACAACATCATTTCGATTTCCAAGATTGGAGGTTCAGCTGGTATACCTCCTCAAAAGTCACCAGCGAGACCTCGCATTGGATTCACCAGTCAAGATCAAGCTGTTATCTGCTTTGAGCTATCATCCACATGTCCATTTACTTCTACTGTGACCAGTGAGGGAGATCGGACGGACTTCGTACAATATTATTCAGAATAATTTTGCCCAATTATACGCCGACTGTACAAATGTTCGGTAAATCAGGAGCGATTGATCAGCCGTGAGCGGATAGGGCTTCTTGAACAAATCAGCCGTCTGAAACCCGGGATAACAGTCTCGCAAAGTCGACATCCAATCTCTCAAAACTTCCAGTGCACCGTAATGCAATGTAATCGCATACCCACCTACTTCACCTTCAACAGTACGACACGAACCAAGTATAGTCTCTGTGTGGCACAACATGGACTCAAAACCACAACCACTTGATGACAAATTGCAAACAAATGGAATCACTCACGACGATAAAGATGCAGAGGACCTATATGATGCTTCATTCATATTAAGCAACATTTTCCACATCGATGTGAGCCTGCGGCTTACATTCGTTAGTTTAAATACGATTTTGGCGCCAGAACGACCAGAAGAAAACAATCTGAAGGTTACAAAAGCATGGGGCTAGGTTACCGTCAATTTCTTTGTTCCCGAATGACAACACGAACATAAATAAATTCATTCATCTGCTCCTAAATTAACTGGTTCAAATCTTTCGTGGGCAGAAAGAAGTACTCGTGAATGCCACACGGTATTCTAGTTGAGGACTTGACTATTACATAATATTGATAGTAATATCCAGCAGTGAATTAGTGGTCGTCGGAAACGTACTGGTGTGATTTCAACTGTCCAACGTTTTTTTTTTATACTTCGGCTACCATAATTACTATATATCTTAGCACACACGTACACAAATATGTTTAGATCTTCATCACAATGAAATCACTGCATATAAATTCAATTGCTTTCATGTTTGGGGGAATAGTCAATTCAGTTTGTAAGTTTACGATCATGAACCATACGCCAACATTAAAACCTTCTGTCGCAGCAATAGCTTCATCGTTGCTGACGAGTTTGTTTTTGAACGTCTGACTCGAACATTGTCCGACACAGAGTTAATTAATTTAACCTTTCCACAGGACCTAATGAGGGGGAAGATCATTGGAGGTCGGGTTCGCAGCAGGGTTGAGTGCTGGAAAGGATATGACCTCAGGCCACTTTCCCTGCCTCGAAAGCGAAAACCAAAAATTGTATCCAATTCCTATTTACATTTTACATCAAAGCTTCAACGCTCTCAAAAAAGATGGGATGCTTTCCCCGCTGGACTCACCCCTCCCACGCCTAATTAATAGATTGAGCAACTGGTGCAACGTAGTGTTAAACTGTGCTACATTCGAATGAAAAAAATGGTCATTACCCTGATCGCTACTTCGAATAGGCATTGGAATATAGAAAACATTTGAAGGCGCCACAACTTGACGCTCGCTAAATTATGGTCGTTAGTAATGAAAACGATGGGGATGTTAAACCATACGTCCATCATGCTGACCTGTATGGAAGTCAAATCAGTTACGATTCCCAGTTTCCGGCGCCCAAAATAACCCATGGCTTGATAAAGTTATTGTGCGACATACCATGCTTCATGCTAAAGTAACAAGAGCAGGCCGACACGAATAAAACAATTGTCGTATTTCTTAAGCCTTTAGACATTCGATACGAAGTGATGCGATGGAAGTTTGGAATCGTCCAAAATGGTCGATTTGACGGTTTTGAGATCCAATTAAGATTTGATTCGATTCGATTTGATTCTACAATACAGGAAGCCATTCAAGCTCATCAAGGCACCCTGGTCGTATCAATGGTTGAGCACCAGCGATCACTCGCCTTCTCTTTCCCGACTAGTGCTCAATAATTCCGATGCAGGGGTGTACCAATTCCAACCTGCTCCCGCGATCGCTCTTTTTCATCCCCTTCGAAAAACGATTGGACAGTGACTTCTAGACCCGCCTTCCAGACCCACCTGCAGGAAAACGGAATTCCAGTGACGTGACGGCTCACATTCGACTGACGACACTTATTCCAAATATCCCGTGACAAACCCAGTAACCCCAGAAAGTCTACTGCAATACAGCGGAACCATGACGTGAAAACGCATACGAGCTCGCCCATCGCAAACACCGCCACCAAGAGGAAAAATGCGGGGACTGCTGGAATTCTAGTCTAAAGTATTTGCCTGCAAAGCGCCACTGATAATACTCTGTGCTGCCATTGTTCCGTCATAAGTTAGATGATTCTGTTTTGAAAATATGTTGTGCTTTGAGAAAGCTCGTGGAATCTCGGACAAAACAAGCACATCCCAACAGCGGACAAGACCAACTTTCCGTTTCTTTTACCAAAAACAACTTCTGAATAGGTTTCTCCTATTGAGATATGGATGGGTAGGGATGCCCCGCCCCCCCCCCTTAAATTAATACCCCACCCTCTTACCAATTGACTCTATCAGGCATGTATTTAAGTAAGTATGGGGGAAAGAACGCATCCAGCCAACAAAGGACTGCTTGTTACCACGCACAGCGTACAGTATGGATAGGTGATTATCGCCCCTGCTTGAGAAAGAACTACTTAAGCCGTTGTAAGGACTGGACGCTATTTGAGCATACGAGTACTAACAAAGTCACACCGCCCCGAATGTCCCCAGATGAAATGTCAGGGAAGTACTTTTGAAAAGGAATATGTCCTCACAGCGCCAGTGGGAATGGTATCATAGTGACAAGACTGACAAACGTGCCAGAGCGATAAGTGAATTATTGCTAACAATGGATCTACCAAATAAAAATACAGGTAATCACATCGAGCAGAGGTATAATTTAACATGTTCTACAGTTTTCAGTACAACAACATCATATCTTCTCTGTTATGTGATGCTCCGTGGAGTCACTGTGGCTCTCTGTGGTACACGTAGGTCAGCTAGATTTAAGTGATATTAGTAGACAGGAAAATAACAATCCCTGGACAAGTGCTTCATATCCAAAAGCACACTACTGCAGGCTGATCTTTTACTCAAATATATCAACTCACGTAGCCTGCTGCATATGTGTCCTTTCCTCATATATTTGTTTAACCATATTATTTTACCACGATATTGAGTAGACCTCTCCCTAGTGTAATTTCAGTGTACAATACACACGTAGTGTAATTCGGGTAGTAGGGAACAGACAGAGCGCTTTTAGGACCTAATAATGATTCCCTCTTTGATAACTATCGGGAGTAGCCGCGATGTTCCGTTCGTACTTGCTGGTAGGGTCCTGTTTTTTTTAATTTTAGGGGGCCCATCAAAGATAGATTAAAGAAATATTACAAAAGCCACCTTACCTGGACTATCGGTAAGGTGAAGGGGCAAATATAGAGAGAACAGATGGAAGAACGAGAGGACATCCGAATGAAAGGTACCAAAGCAACCGCCAATAATACGATGAGAAAACATGTGACAATTTCGTTTGTGGCGGGCATATCAGAATGAATATTACGTTGTCCCCACAGTCATAAACTACGAGTATACTTGAAAACCATAACCAGATCCGCGATAGTAGTGTATCCCAAAGACGGAATTGAAAGAAATGTGTTTTGTGAGTTGTCTACAAAGTCCCTCATGATACTTTCGACCAAGTCTACAACGGAGAGGACAAGAGGAGAGAAGGAAAATAATGACCACGAGGACTGGAACGAGAAGGAAGTTGTTGATTGAATGAAGTAGTCGATATGTTAGTAAATTGGCACTGCGATCTATGTCGACAGGAATATGATACAAGTCCGATACCTGGATGGGAGGAAGTTGCATGAAATTATATCAAAGTGACTCAGGGGACTAAGAGAATGATTATAGAGTCCATATGGATACGCAAGAGACAGAAAATGAACAGAGATGAAAATGGCTACAAGCTATCACATGCGTACGCCGTATTTCTCCTCTTGGCTCCAGGGGGGAGGCCAGGGTTCTGCTTTCAATAAATAAAGGGTTCTCTTGTTAACCTCGCTGTCCATTCATCAGGCGTGACCAAGAGCGGATGCACGGAACTGTCGACACAGTTGGTATAGATCTATCAATATAGACAGAAGTTTATTGTCCACCATAGTGGAAAATCGTCTTCCACCAGCATCACATAAATGACAATGTGAAATTAACAACAATGAACACATACAGAAAACAACAAAGAAAAAATTATCTGCTCACAAGTTATTAAAAATATGTATGGATTAGGAACAAAGGATTGCCGGAACGTGTAAGGTTGTGAGTGGAACACGAAGACGGATACCGGAGCCGGTCGGAAGTATAATAATTGTTGAGTGGGTGATTCGCGTTGTCTATGATCTTATAAGCAATACTAGATATGTTCTCTTCGAACAGGGCTCTCATGGAGACAAGTTAAGGCCTATGAACCGTTGAGCTATTTTTCTAGGACGGTCCAATTGTATAGGTTGGGCTTGTGTGTTGGTACTAGGTAGCACACTCTACTGACGGCGTCCACTTTGAATTGAGATTGATGAATAGGGACCTGGATAGTCTTGTCAACATGAAGGTTGTTCATGGTTCTGAGAGAATACATTCTTTGGTTCGTCTTCGTGCAAAGATGTGTGTTTTCAGTAGTCAGTGTGTAGAATAATGCTGCCCAGGTATTTGTACTTGTCGACCTGTTGTACTTCAGCCGTCCAAGTAACACAAGCGGTGGTGTCTCCCTGCTTTTCTTCGAAAATCAGAGATAATTTCTTCCGTTTTGGAATCATTAAGTTTGAGATTATGAGTATCACACCGTCCTGTGAATGCTCTTACAGCCATGAATTATTCATCAGTGTTTTGAGATGTAAGGAGGCCAGTAATACCGGGTCATCAGCATATTTTATAATCGAACACGTTTGGGAATCACTTACATATTCGCTTGTATAAGCGGAGGAACAGGGCAGGAGATAAAATGCACCGATGTGGTGCGCCAGTGCTGATTATCCCACTACCAGATTTGATGTTCCCATCTTAATAATGTGGCCTATCAGCAGGAACTCTTTAATATTGAAAAAACAAAAAGATTCGATGAAGCTATCTCCCATTGCCCTCGTGTTTTTAAACGATGCCACAAAACTCCGTAGGCAGTATCCCAACATTATATTTGTGATAGCATATGATATTATATGCAGGATCCATGAGCCCATGTTAGGATCCTTACAAAGCTTGTAACAATATGAAATCCGAAATCACTCACGTAAACTGCTCGCTTTGCATGTAAGGTCTACTGGACATTATCCAGCTGAATCCTGAAACGGCGCTACTCCAACGGCTTGATTCCCCTATACGTAGGGGGAGAAGATGTGATTCACAATTCAGTCACGAGCCTGGTCAGTTACGGATCCGGTAGCTCTCCCAGTACCAGTACCAGACTTTGTTCGAGATCGTCATCAGTCAATGTCTAAGTAATAGGACATAGTCGTGTTCACAAATGTTCTTTCAAATGACCATGTTAGCCACGAACACTCCAGGTTGGCACTGCTGTTCTTCCGAGCTATCGAAGGATCACATATCCACCCTCTCTGATACTGATCTCTTATTTTGTTTAAAGATAAAATTATCGTTTCACAACGGCCGGGGAATAATGGAGGGGCCGTTTGCCAATTTGCATAGCGTCATGACGAAATCCAACATTGGTTCATTCATTATATCCAGTTATTATGAGTCTCACGGTTTTAAATCTCAGGCGGTACGTCGTCTGGTAGCAACTGGCGAACAAGCGACAGCGTCTTTGGCTCGACTTCATGACCAAGAAACACATCAGTGCATTCCGATAGAATACCGTGTTCGTAACCGTTATATGCAAGGCAATATAGTTCCCATATGTCGATCGAAGATTATTTTGCTGTGACATCTTGCGAACGGAAGCGTCTATTGTACGATGAGCATTGCGGACACGATATCGCCTGTTTGAATATAAATTCCACATAAACTTGTTGGGATCGATACTGAAAAGTTGGTATTTGAGGGTACGGGAATACGACCCTCTCTTCTCTGATTGTTTCAAAGCAATTTGTTGCCATCTGTCAGTGTCAGTTCGAAAGTTCGCAGGTAAACGGCCCCGTCCATTTTTCAATGAGTGCTCTACGTGAAGGACGACATATGGCCTCTTCAATTCAAATCTTCTATTTGCTGAAAACTACCATATCACCGAGCCGATACATTACAACGAGCATATCGTCAGCCGCAAACAGACGAAACCGAATTGAGTGTTGATATCTGAAGGCATTGCGCTCTTGTTTAATTATGTACAGTGATATCGGGGGGAAAACAATTTCGTGTTCATTGGCTACATGTTTTCGCCAAAAAATATTTCGAATGATCGGGCTATAGGAAAACACTCATCATGCCATTTATTACAACTTTGTTGCATTACTTGATGCTGACAGCGGTCTAGCATTTTATGGAATGTTGTAAAAGCAATATTTATTCATCGAAATAATTTGGCATCGTCCTCAGGTAATATGTTGAAAACGCATGTACATCCAAGCGGAAAATAATCAGCAAGCCAATTGAATGAATATCATACAGAGGCCATAAAATGAGGATACAATGTCCGTAGCCGGTACATAGCATACGTTCGTGATCGGTTCTCTTTGAAACTATTGCCATTGGGGCTTCTGTAGTAGCGCTCCGTGATGTCCGGCCTGATTAGTAAATATCCCTGTAATTTTATAACATCCAGTCGTATTGTAGGATATACGACTTGGAGACGTGTGGAAGGCTACAACTCAACAAGAGATAGGGTACTACGATGTCTGTGCCAGTTACTGAAGCAATAGACTTCACCATCACGAAGTCCAACAACAGCCAATCGAACGGTACAATCAATTGTGCATGCCCATGACTTGCAAAACATTGAAGATCAACCTCGTACTTTTATAGGATAACCTTCAACTATGTACGTAACCGTTCAGGTAAGATTCTGTTCAATCTGAGAAATTAATTATCGAGTAAAACAATGAGGCGTTGATTGAAATATGGGACATCCACGAAATGCTGATAATCACTCGGGGGAAATAATAGCGATTTGTTTCTATTGACGTCATTAGGACCTTGGGGACGAGGTTAAGGAATATAGCCAAGGGTGTATATCCTTTGTCTCTAAGTCGGAACTTTTCCATATAAACTTCAACGGGAACTATTACACGAGTTAATTTACTTTCTTCACATATCTGTTCCACTGTGATGAATAAATTAAGTTTATGCCGGTATGGGAGATTTCCTGGATGATAAATCCAATCAAACATAGACATTTCTGCTACGAGATGCCTCTAACTCTACACCCATGAGACATGGAATGAAGAGGAGGGGTATCACTTGGAGAGAATGCGAGAGGGAGTGGGCCCTCGATGTTGTTTGATCCTTGAAAAATGAGGGAAATAATATAGCATGCTAGGGTATCTTAGTGTGGTCGCGCGCGTATAAATTGGTTAAAATTTAAGGTTTTCGAGGACAGGGGATGCCATGAATGGAAGAGCTTGTGATCACAATAATAAGAGTTTCCAAGCATCAATCATCTTCGAGTAATGGACTGAGAATGAGACGCAGGATGTAGGAGAATACGAAATTGTTTTATCTTTAATTAGAAGTCATCTGGAATCAGGAAATGCCACGAAATTGATAATATCAGCAAATCGCATAAATCAACATCACAGTAGACATGCATAGAATAGCAGATATGAAGAACTAGAACCCCTCAATGTTGTAAACCAGCTAAGGATGATTAATTGTCGAGAAGGATCAAATTGTATGTAGAGATGCAAGGAACATGGGAGAAAAACATGAAGTCCACAATCAAGCGAATTTGGTCTTACAAGGTCATACGAGGTATTGCAGTGGCGCGCATCCTCGGTCAGATTCTCGGAGAAACAAATGAAATTGCCGTACGTAGACTCCATCATTCTCGCAAATCAGAAGCAATCAGACAGCTCCCAAACTTCCCAATATCGGTAGCGACTTAGTTTATCTAGGATATATGTCATACTTACCTATAGTGACTTTAATTCGTTATTACCACATAATAACCAGGGCAGAATTGCGCCAATATCATGCCACGTGGGTCTATAAATTCACATTGAGGATATACATCACGTTTTACCATTGTAAAGGCCAAGATTGAGAATGCTACGGATCAGATTTAAACCGCACATACACATGAACCCATCTTCAGGTGACTATAACGTAATATTCATGTTGAATCTCACAGTAAATTGTGTTAGACGGCAAAACGTGCTGGTGTGACTTCAAAATACTGCGGATATATGTCACGTCTTGGCAATTGCGATCTCGAACAACAATCATTGAGAAATGGCAACCACACAAGCTCACGTTATTTTAGGGTCCTCCTCGATAAATCACTACAAGTGAAATTCTTTCTGTGGTCCGGTGGTTGGTGTGATGATATATTCATTTCATTATTCACGTCTTCTCGTAAGATTAGCAAATCATATCATACCTAATAGAGTTGTACGCCTCACTGGCTGAATCGTTGATAGCCAGTAACCTTTCTAACGTACAATTCACATATTTTGTTAGCAATTTGAGTTAATCATGGGACCCTCTCCAGACTATGCATGGTTTGCATGCAATGAAAAAATAATTGTTGGGCGCATTCGCTAACACCTCTACCAGAAGAGCACCACCATGTTTCTGCATCCATGGTTTTGTCACATCTGGTTGGATGTTTGTCATTCTTTGTTGGTGCCCTGACAATCTCATTATATTGAGGTAAGGCCAGCGCAAAAAGGTTTATCCTCTTCATGGTGATAACAGAGAATTGCCTTCGAAATTATTTTACTCATTTGTATGATTATCAATCGCATGGCTCTCCTGATTCGTTTCAGAGCTTGGAAAGCTCCTCACCTTCAGAGCTCAACGGAT
The DNA here is from genome assembly GCA_026419785.1 of Sclerodactyla briareus. Taxonomy (NCBI): domain Eukaryota; kingdom Metazoa; phylum Echinodermata; class Holothuroidea; order Dendrochirotida; family Sclerodactylidae; genus Sclerodactyla; species Sclerodactyla briareus. Next base: position 237,365 of record JAODTK010000112.1, on the reverse strand, counting down.
CAGCCTCTGAACAGCAGCCTAATATCACGGTACGCTCTCCTACTAAGATCAGCCTCTGAACAGCAGCCTAATATCACGGCACGCTCTCCTACTAAGATCAGCCTCTGAACAGCAGCCTAATATCACGGTACGCTCTCCTACTAAGATCAGCCTCTGAACAGCAGCCTAATATCACGGTACGCTCTCCTACTAAGATTCCCAAAAAAAAGGGGGCCTATGACACAGCAGCCTAATATCACGGTACGCTCTCCTACTAAGATCAGCCTCTGAACAGCAGCCTAATATCACGGTACGCTCTCTACTAAGATCAGCCTCTGAACAGCAGCCTAATATCACGGTACGCTCTCCTACTAAGATCAGCCTCTGAACAGCAGCCTAATATCACGGTACGCTCTCCTATTAAGATTTAAGGTGAGCGTTCGTGGCTCTTGCCCCTCATTGTTGGACTTGCCCTACAGAAATATATCCGACTGTGGCTGTCTTCACGCCTCGTATTAAGGCTCATCTCTTCACCAAACATGTTCTATCTGATTCGATCCGTAGTTTGTCTTCATCGCTGTGTTCTTGCATCAGGCGCGCTTTCACACAGGGTTTTGTCAAACCGTTTACACGGAACTAACAAAATAAGCTGCATTTATGCTTGATCGGAGTATCAGCATTACAGACAGGCGTCGCGTACGGTTGTGTGCAGGAAACGTATAACTTAGACAATTTTCCTGCCTTTAATGGAAGGGGCGGGGTGCCATTTTCCGCCTATATATTTACTTATAATTCGAGACGTTCTCAAAGATTGAGGATACCATTCTTGATGAGACCCTCCACCACCCAAAGTGTGGATAGACAATTGATTAACGTGTCATACGTATCAATTTTATTATGATTGGGCAAGACAATGTCGTTCGATCCAGGTTAGGCAACTGCTCTGGCAATACCTCTAAAATGGAGCCACCTGTTCCTGGCGGGTACTTCTCGAAGAAGCAGCATCAATGTGGAGAAAGTGCCCCACAACGTGACGTGTCAACTGTATAATCAATTATGTTAAATCGATTAGATACGATCCCGGCTGGCAAGTCGGCAATCATTTGGCGGATTCTCAGTGACCCGGTAGGAAACATAATTATCAGCAAATAGACGGGCACCAGCAAGAACGGCATTAACAATGCCATAGGTGTAAATTGACAGGAGAATGGATCCCAGAACTGACCTCAGGAACACTATAAGAGATGAAGAAGAAGTGAACCTTTCGCGGTAACGAAGCAGACGTTTCCTATCACTATAAAACGCATTCACCCAACGAACGACCTGATATGAAAACCATGGGTGTACAGTAGATTCCAAGGTTTCATGACGAACAGTATCGACAACAGAATTTAAGTGGGTCGCACAACTGTGGTATGGAATGTTCCATACATTATTCGAACTAATTTGTGCCTTACACGCTTCCAACACATACCGTAAGAGAACAGTAGGGTGGTTATCGGTGAGGACATATTCCTGTTTATTCAGGGAACAATGTTAGACTCATAAAATCGTGGACGAAACATGCGGGCAACATCTACTTCGGACGCCAATAAGCACCTATAAACATGAACTTGGGCAAATACCTTTCTGTTTTCAATTTAGGCAACAGCAGACCGAACAAAGTAAATCGGAGTAGGTATTTCGAATGACAAATGTTTTATTCTGTCGACCCACTAAACGATCAAAACTAATGCCTAATTTACTGCGTCCGGTTGGTACTGACTGATGGTTGAATTGTACACAATTAGGCCGATCACAATTTATTAGGTCGTTGAACATTTCGGAAAAAAACCACAAATAAGAAGATAATAGCGTCATAACAATTAGAACACTGAAGGTTTCCTGCAATCGGATTGCTCATTACGATTCTACGAGAGCAGAGTAACCATGGTAACCGAGTGATCTTGTGGTAGTGCAATTATTGCTGGTTATTGGCAGATAGTGGTATTCAAAGGTTATGTTGTAATGAGAGATGATTAAGAAGCGATGTATGTGAGGCAATACAAAGAGTGCGCATCAGCCTTATATAAATGCTCATATTGAAGTTAACGCACACCTATATACACTCATGACAATTTACCCTCTAGAGGATGTGTACATCCGGATAGAGCTCGGACAGTATATACAGTTCCATACCTAAATATTAAGACGTGTACTGGAGAGGCACAATACTGACGAAATTGACAGAACGTGCCCTGTAGATACCCACTACTGATTCTGAAGATTGAGACGTGTGCGCGGAAGACCCTCTACTGGGGGGGGGGGGGGGGGGGTTGAACTTGCCATAAATAGGTTTGATGTGGATAATGTTGCAAGACATTCTGAGTACGCATAAACCAACTCTCAAGAACATTAAGAATGATGGTCATGTTCAATCAACAATTAAAATCAAATAAATAGAAACACACTAATGTATTACTATATATGAAGGCACTTTTGTGAGTAATGGAGGGTTCCAAAATAGGGATCACACGGTTCTAACGTTTTGCATAAATTTTACGAAACATTTCCAATCCTACATCTGCGTTCACATACAGCGCCGTAGTACCTTGCCATAGTATCAAAGCCTTGACAAATATCACTTATTCTTTAGGGACTTGTATGTCTGTTCACCTGTATGGAGTGAAACGAGATGAATTTCAAAATCAAAATTTGGATTTTATACGGTCATAAAATACGTTATTCTCATAATGAACGTTTCGAAGCATCTGCTGCCATCCCGAGTGTAACAAATTTCTATTGACTTTCCCAGGCAGACAGCACCGTCTATTATTTCCCGGGTGTTTTGACACGTTCATGTCTCCTTAAGGTGAAATCGAAGGCGGGCTCATTGACTAGATCTCCTGTTGAACGACAACCAGAATTCTCGAGATGACTTTCTAAACATACTTTGGAACATCAATCTACAACAAATAGCTTTCCGAATATAAAACACTCCTTTTATTTCTCAGTGACGAATAAATTATTGTCCTATCCTCAGTGAACATGGCCTTCTGCACAACGCCAATTAAACGGATCATACTTGTTTTTTTCGCTTCAATCGACCCTACAATGGACCTAGTGCAATATAATTCATAAAAACCTGGCAATTTGCCAATAAGTTATTGTCTTTTCTTCTGATGAGATTATGTATTACGCAACATATTATTAAGGGTACTGAACCAGTGTATTTATTCACCACGGAATCGAACAGTGACTAATCCAACATTAGAAAATTGTAGAAGCTCAGCGAGTTGAGGAACGCGATGCCAAATGCAGACCATTATTGCATGAGCCTTCATGACTCGTGCATGTCACTCCGAGCAATGAACTTCTATTTGTTCCACTGACAGATTCTAATATCTTGGAGTGTTGATTTATAATATAAACATTTCAAGACATGTCCGACCCGGCCGCGTGGGAGATTCAAAGTGGAAATTCATTGGAGGTTCAACTTTCTTCACGTCGTCATTGGTCACCTTGGCGACGGATCAAGCCAAATGTCAAGGGTCTATCGACTGACATATCGAAATTGCAGTACCTCACATTTTTGACGGGTAATAACGAACGCAGGGATCTTGAATGAATTCAGTTAGTGTTTACGTTCTGTGGTCACGCAATCCCCCGGATAAATTGTCGTGAATTTTCTACTTGATATAGCGGAGGAACACTAGGGAGTGCATACCGAGAAGGAGGCGATGGGGTATGCCCTGCCACGCGGGTAGCATCCCATGCTCAGGTACGTTAACCCTGACCCTACTTCTCTGACCAACAACATTTCAGGTTTCGATAACATTGGAAGCTGAGAAGATATGGGGTGACGGTGTAAAACTACATCAATATGATGTATGAAGTACTAAATATTTCCATCTTAGTATAAAATTTGAACTCAATAAAGCAGCAAATGCATATCTAGTAGGTAAAGGCTGTCCACACTGGATTACGTTCCGTTCGGTCCGTCAACATAACGTCAATTTCGATCACTTTGCACCGTTAATTCAATGACGCTGTTCCACTGGATGCGTTCAGTTCCGTCACGTCAATGACGTCAAAAGGGACGTACTCAATGACGTGGCGTACGCCAACATTTCCGGGTTGCTCAAAGACCATGTACGTTCAGAAGCATGAATTAACGTACGGATCGATCCGTCAGTTTGGAGTCCGCTATGTTTTAACGCGATCTTAAAAACAAAAAAAAAATAGACAAAAGAAAGACCATCGGCTGTTACTGGGGAGAAAGGTATACACTATCAATCAAATTGCCTCTTTACCGCAAGGATCGATTGTGTTATTAGAAATCAGTGTCACTTGACCAGTAGTAACGAGTTGAAGCGGCTACATGGAAATGGACGCTACCGAGGCGGTGCGGGTAGTGTAGGAGAGGAGGGGGAAGAGGGGGTGGTAGCATATTAGGAACATTCAATTAGAATAATCAGAATATTTTATCTGACGAGACAGGCATAGGCGTAGATTGGGGGGGGGGGGGGATACACCCCCCAATATTTTCAAAATTTCCTAACGGAAACGATATGAAAAAAATGGTGACTAGTCGATTTTTCGATGTTCTTAATTCAGAGGCCCGTAAAATGCACAAATGTCCACGACAGTGATGGCAAGCACATTACAGGGATCGGCAACCTCTAACCAAATTGGAAGGTCCTCTATGGGTAGCGGAAGACTCTTAAAAATAGAGGTATGGTTGGAACGAAGGCCACAACGAAGAACTCTCCAGGGACAAGTTCACTGACTAATTTGTAGTATTCACGGAGGTCCTTTCTCTTTTTCGTGGACCCACGATCCCCTCTGTTTGCGCCTGTGGAAACGAGGGCTGCGACTGCGATGTCGTCATCCTGCTGGAGTCCGCTATTTCGACTAGTTGTGACTAGTCGTGTGTTGTGCGAAAACCGAACCTCGTGTAATCAATCATCCAGCTATCAAACTTATACATAACCTACCACTTTTGAATTGCCAGATTAGAATCGTCTGGACATGCATTTCTTCAGACGAAAATATTCGAATTTGATATGAGTTCAGACCTACTTTGGCCACGAATGCGATATATTAAATAAAAAAATTAGATTTAATCATCCCCAAACGATTTTTAAAGGTCGATTTCTATTCTCCAGTAGCATTTGATGGATACGGAAAGACGGATCCTGTTTGGACGGGCGGACGTTTACGGCGCGTCGTCAGCCGTACGGAAATAAATTTGACGCGTACGTGACAGAACTGAAACGTACCCAGTGTTGACAGGTCCTTGATAGTTTCTTGGAAGGGTGTGTACATCTCCGCGATCCCACCGGGAAAGGTTTTACTGAATGCTGTACACCCTCAACAATTGCCGTGCTTGCGCCACCAATATTTTAACTATCATCCCATGTTTGGCGGTTGGTGCTCAATCTCCACGAATATTTGTGTGACACCTGGTGACACCCGTCTTCCAAATTTTTCCAATTTACGGTGCGTATACACGAAATGAAGCGGCTCGTTTTTGTTTTTTTGTTTTTTTTGTAAACCTACCTATCACTGCAGAGTGAAGGCGGAATTCTAAACAAGTGCAAATGCGAGACGCGGTATTAATGTGAATATCCCTATTTTGACGTGAACTAAGCGAAGAGAGCATAATGATGCAGAAAGACTACACGACCGATTTCCCCATATTCCATTGCGGTAATTCGATTGATGCCGCATTGGTACAGGTGGTGATTTTTCCTGTGCAGTGTACGTTCCATTCTGTTCGGCATTAATCCCCCTCCCCTCCCGGAAATTCGTCCCGCATATCGAATACAACATATATAAACAGTTTACCGTCCATACTTACGTGAATTGTATTTTTATGCTGAATCTGAATCTGTTTAGTTCGGCAACCAAATGCAAAAGTTGGGCCTCACTTTTCGATCTTTGAAAGAGTTCTTGGCTGAATATTTATTTATGGGGTGTTGGCTATGTTATCAAGGGTGGTGTAAAGCTATAAACATTAAGCATTCGAAATATTCGAGATGACGTCCAAGATGGCTGTGTTACCGACTGTCGTTATAGTGAAATCACTATTGGTTTGTGGTGCCATGGTATTTCAGAGTGGTTTTGATAATACGGAATGAGCTGTTCCCATGGTAACTGATAATGGGTTGTCATTTATGCCAACAGCTAGTTACTAACATTGGAATAATATACGAAAATTCTAATGAATATCCGCTGCCCAGATTATGATCGAAATGCATAATGATTAGGGAGTAATCAAAAAAATCTTGCCTGTTGCCATTGTAACTCCCCTTATGCATAGCATCCTTAATAGCTCCAGGCATATGCCGACAAGATGCGACCTCCAATGTGTAACATATGTGATACACTAAAAGCCTATAGCTCTCAGCCCCCGAAGTGAAACAATTCCACTATATGTTGATGTTATCCACACACGTTACGAATCATGTAGACGACGGGCACGAATATCAAATTGTCTGGGAGGCGGATGGGCATGGATTGCGGACTGCACACACTGTGGAGTGTTTCCTCAGTTGTACCAGTGTACGCTCCGACCGCAGTGAGCGATTCCAGCGAAATAAACTTTCTACGCTCAACTTACTGTGTTGTGTGTCGCTGTTCCTATTCGCAACTGAAAAGTCATTCTGGCGATGTTTTAATGCCTCCACAGTTGTCAGCGAGGATGGCTATGAGCATGGATCCGGCAGCCGTGATGACAGTACTCTCTGGTTACTCTGCTAGAAGATGTAGCAGTAAAATTGGTTTCAATGATTCGATGTGAGGCGGTAGACTTGAAACTCCAATGATGGTATCAACGTCGAGAATTTCGAATATACATCATTAATGGAAGAAGAAGGATGCTCATGAACCTCAAGGATTCCAGTTGTGCCAATCTCTCCACGACTGTTCATAGATAGTTGGTCATGACACTTATCGAAAACCAGTGAAAAAGATGCATCAAGCTCCAAGAAGTTTTATATGAGCCATCTGGGCAGTCGCTCGAAAGGCTGGTGTGAATGATGACTCTGAGCGGGGATGGCGGTCCTCGAGTCCTGCACTCCCAAGGCAGCAGGGGAGTACCACTTGGAACGTCCTAGGGCGAGAACAGGGCCAATTCCCAGGAAATGAAATGAGGCCATCGAGCGGAGACACCCGGCTATAGACTCTTCGACACATGGCACTAAAGGCGCTGCACCGTGACCAGGAAGCGAGGTCCAGTAAAACAAGTGAACCGCAGCTGGCCTACGGAGCCTCGTCCTCAGTGACGCGGTGTCCAGCTTCGGAAATGAATGACAGCAGGATCCAAAATGTCGAATCTGGTGTGAGAGCCCGCTGGGCTGGGTACTTTGAGGATTCGTATAAGGCTGGAAATCTTAGAATTCAGATGAATGGTGTAGCCACACTGTGACGAGCCTACTTTCAAGAGAACTCGACTTAATGTTTTCTTTTTTTTTTTTTTTTTTTTTTTTTTTTTTTTTTTTTTTTTTTTTTTTTTTTTTTTTTTTTTTTCTTTTTTTTGTTTCTTCGGGAAAGCGAAGGGTGATACTCGTGTCTGCAATAACTATAGAGAGGATACCTCCCTACCGTGCCATGCGGCTAGTCGTGACTTCGGTTGAGTGAGGGTTGTGCAAAAATATGGCAACGTTCAGACTGACTGTGATGATGTACATTCTGTTGGCAGCAAAAATGGACATAAGTATCAAATCCGACCAGACTATACATATTATGTATTCTTCATATATGTGTGCTTCATTGAACTTTCATAAGCATAGCACTTACTGTATCGTTTGTTACCATAGCTACAGTACGCTGAATTATATATAGGCCTAGTCTGAAACGACATTCCACTGTGTGATAATACCGCGAAGTAATTTGATACTGCATATCGGTCCATTGCGGCTGTCATTTGGACGCCATCTCGGATATTTGAAAATTGCTCATGAGTGACGAATTCACGTCACCCCTGTACTATATACAACCTAGGAATGAATAATCAGCAAAGAAAGGAATATAACAGAAAAAAGGTCATGCTCCTCGGCTATCGGACTAGACGGTACAGTTTGGTGGATATGAATGACTCCCAATTGATGTTTCAATCACGTATAGCGTATATCTATCCTGATTCTTACATTTATTCAGACTGGCGATTTATTGGACAAACGACTAATGTTCGTGGGAGGTCAGTCCTCCGAACAATTCCCACTCGAGCAACTCAAACACAGGGAACTATAGCTAACTTCACTGCGAACATAGCGCATAGCGATCATCCAACGCTTGAGGACCTATGACAATACTGACACTTCGAAATACTCAGAAGCATCCGCGCTGACTCAATGCGAATATAAGTATATCACATAATTATTATAAACTACTGGATGTGGTCCTAATATGGATATGAGAAGAGGGAAGATGATTACATAATAAGCATTGAGTTTGTATGGCCTAAAATGAACATGTTGTATACCGACTGTTCACCCCTCGTGCATCATGCTGGCTCAATACGAATTCAACCACGTTAAATAATTCATCTATTAAACGTCATTTTAAAACACGCAGAAGGGGAAATAGTAATGCTGAGGAAGTTACCCTTTTTACATGTATTTGTATTATCATTGGTCTATAATGAATGAATGCCCGTCATATTAAATGATTATTTCGGACCATGAATGATCGTTACACGGAATGACTTTTTCGGACCACTGTTCCTTCATGAAATGTTCATATGTTTAATACTGACTCCTGGTAACTGCGCCAATCAGGCCGGAAATTAACAGAGTATAGTTTTCAGTTGGACACGCATTATTTTCTTCATACTTTTGACGGCTTTGTACTGCAACACTTCTACGGAGGCACAATGCAGGAAGTATGACTGATGCAGACGTGCCTGAGAGAAAAGACGAGAATTAACTATCAGGGACGCGATGATGTCCTTTCTATCCGGAGTCTTTCTTATTACTGAACCGAAAATCACAGGTTTCTTCCACTTTTTCCCCACTCGTGTTTGCATCCGTCATTTTCACACCATGATATGTTATTTTCGGCCATTTTGCACGCCAACAGAAATTCACTGATTGTTCTCCACCTTCGCATACTCCCTATGTGTTTTTATGCATGTTTCCATGCATTTTGTATTATTTTATATATTCTGGTGGTTATTGTGGCGGCCATCTTGGATTTTCTCGAAATGACAGAAAATCCCCATTGAAGGTAACGAGGCCTAAATGGTTCACACAGGGAATCAAGACAGGCTGACTGTTCTCCATGATTCTTGTGTATTTTCATGCACATTCTGTGATTTCCGCTGGCCTGAAGCTGCGAAAGAGTGACTGATACTATAGTATATGAGTAGTAACGCGTATCTTTCGTGTCAAAGAAGCAGACAGACATGTCCATTTATATTCGGTGTTCCACTGGCTTCAATTTCGAACAGTACCGTTTGAAATGTCCTGTTACGTGCGTACAAAAGTAATGTGATGATGAAAAGCCAGGTGTCTCGGATTCACTGACATAATTCTACGAAACGATCCTCATTAAATGATTGATGCAATTCCATTCGGGGTGATTGCCAAAAAAAAAAAACCGACTAATGGACTGCGTGTCTGTAACATTGTTAATTACGGACCAAGGTCTACCACGAACAGTATTGTAGTCAAAGCATCAATAGATACGATTTTCAAATGAGTAAATGAACTATTCATTTCTGGTCGTGATCAACCGAAAGTGAATACACGACTTTATTCATGTTCCAATTCTTTTCGAGCTAATGCGCTTCCCCGTTAGTTTGTATCGTAACAAATCTGACCATATTCACGGCTGCATTGTGTTACCTATTTAGGTCTTTACATGATAAAAGGTTCAACAAATTAAGAGAAGAGGGGAAAATGGGTTGGTGATTTGGGGGGAGCTGAATTCTTATTCCATTCATCACCATGTGTTTTCACAGTGAGGGCATTCAAACCAAAGATTAGTTTCCCAACAAATGGGACCATACTTCACAGTTCGAGTAGCCTTTATAATAAATAGAAATATAAACAAAACTCTTGATTTAAAAAAAAAAAAAAATATGATAAAAAGAATTCAGGAAGTATTTACCAACGTTTCGTGTTTCCCCACAAGGAAATGATAAAAAAGTGATGTTAAAACTGTTTACCTGAAAAAAAATCTAAATGATTCAGACCACTGAAATTGTTGTACGTATACGTTCTATAGGTCCACATTTCAAAATACATTGGACATTTTCCGTACTACTTGAGAACATTGTATAGAACGTACTTCTTGATATGTCATGAATGGTATTTTCAAACCCACTGAAGACGACTTCGCTTGCTTGATTCGATATGCGAATCACTGCCAATCTAAACACAGAATCATCGATTTGGTAGATTTCTCGGTTCTCCTAAGTTGACTCTTGTTTTATCTGAAAGTACATCGAGTGGTTCCTAGCTGTCAGATCCCATTAAAAACCGATATTGTCAACAGGTTTGTTTTTAAATGAGGGAAATGTTTTCCAGGGAGGTTAGCATAACTATGGGACTGTAAATCACCGTACTTGGTCGTCCCTATTTTCAGTATATTCCTGTAATATGACAATTTGGATATATGTCGCGCAACTCACAGTGGCTGAGATATTATATTCCAATCAGCTGTCACGCTTCGTCAAAGAAAGAGTACTATATGTTCTGCGCGGCCTGACGTGTTGTCAAGTAAGTGGGTGTCGTTGATTCCTTTGTTCAATTGTATAAACTTTTCATGCAAAAACAGAATGAAACAATTGTTGTTATCAAGTTGTTGTGCTGTCAATAAACGACGCAATAATTCGATAATTAGTTGGTCGGTGTGGTGCTTCACTGAAGAAAGGGTGGAACGAGACCAATCAATGCATTGACGTCAGTCAGCAAGTCAGATTTACCACACAAATGGACATTAGTGGAACAATGATTCGAAACTTCACTGTAATAGTCTGCAGGATTGTTGTAGTAATTGATCACCAGACTATTGCTGCAGGAGTACAATTCAGACATAATCAGACGATTCACAAAAGCAGGTAACTACAGATAGGCGAGTAGATGAACTATCCGTCGTTTTAATTGAGGAAATAATGTTAAAGTATATTAGTTCAGGCTGTTCATATTTTTCCATTCTATGTCATCGATGCACAGAAAAACTGAACAATAACGAGAATTTGATCAGTATTCAACTGAGCATAACTAGGAAATCAAATTCAAGATAAGTAACGCATAACAAGCCCAACATGTGCAGGCGTTGGTATGTAGGATGGCCCAGACGGGGCTTCACTTTATTATTTTGTAGGGGATGGCTTCCACGTATTTGGTGAAATGAGACACAAAAATGGCCACACCAGATGAGTAATCTCAAACGGACAAGCAAGCTCACTTGTAGGCCTATATCAGCGATAATATCAATTGTTAATGATGAGAACTCGGCGAGGCACAGGCTAACATTACAAGAAGGTATTGAATATTGTAAACAAATCGATCAACGGTACATCCCTCGCTTTTCTACAGGAGCTAGTGAACATATACAAGTTAATGAAGTCCCTTCGGTCAGAAAATTAATGAGGTTACCCAACACGATAAACCCGTACCGTTACAACGGGAGGGGAAATCCAGTCGGTATTGAGCGGCTGGTTAATCTGTAGAATGATCTCCCATAATTGATACGTGAACGCAATATCCCCGAGACGTTCATAGAGGTGATCAAAACATTTATTCTGAGGGTATAGTGACTTATTGTTCCTTATCACCTCTTTAAATTGTACCATAGAGAATTTGGTTCAATATAAGATGTCAGTGTTTGCATTTTGATTTCTTTCCAATCGTTTGTTAAAAATTGAGTGTAATATTACTGCCTATATTTTTGTATGATCCTTGTGATTTATTCATGGTCATTTTTTATGAACTTCTTGCAAAGTGCTTTGATCTAGTCTCTTCGTTGATTTATGGGCTCTTTTTTCTTGTCATATAATATCACTAATGAAATAATTGCAGAATAGTATTTTAGTATAGACAACTCAATTTGTTTTCCTCTTTTGTCGAATAATAATACTCTTCATCATACCCATAACCACCAGCATATGTTAATTATTCAAAAATCATTCAGCTAAATAAATCGCGAGCCATGCACAAGCCGTTGAATGCCTGTGCGCTCATTGCATCTGCCACCAAAACTACGCGCCACCATAATCAAGAACAGCTTTGTTCTATTGGTGAAAATGGGAAACCAGGAGTGATCACCGTAGGATAAAAATAAAATACAATGTCATGTTCGATTCAATTGAAAATAGGTGGCATTCACTCTGGTCACCGCCCCCCACCGAGGTAAGGTTACATCACCTTGGTCACCGGATATGTAAAGTTGCATAC